>OLMU01003941.1:0-11463 GCA_900291995.1 Licmophora abbreviata | reverse complement strand
GATTCTCCTGGTTCGGCGTCTGGAAGGCCTGTGAGTAATTTACATTCTCTTTGTCCATCACGGGAGATGCCTTCCAATGGACATGTCGTTCCTCTTGGCCTTCGAGCGTCCCAGGGTCGCCGTCGTTGCTCTCGCTTGTCGTCGCCATCATGGTCTCTACAGACTGTGTGCTGTGCAAGAAATTCTCGGTGGCCATGTATTCGAATTAGTCATATATATACTTGCATACAGATAAAAGCCCGGCGGGGTTGAAATGCATTGCGCGCGCGCGACTGAATCCAATCAAACTGGCACCAATATCTCATTTTATGGAATTCCAAATTCCTTCTCGTCCTGGCTAGAAAGCCGCATGATGCCATCCACCATGGCGGTGTGTTTATGCCGTGTCACGCCCTCTGCTGAGATGGATGCGAACAAAACAAGAAGATGACGAGAAACACATTCCTCTCCAGGATGAAGCATTCCATTCTTCCCCGCCTCCAGCATTCGTATCGACGGCTTTCGAGTACGACGACATCATCCGTCTCCACCGTCCCGGACGGACAGCTCACGCACCACGACGAACTCCGCCGCATCATTGTCGACAGCTTTCCTCCAGTCCTATACGCCATTGGGTATGGATCTGGAGTCTTTTCTCAGCAGCAGCAGCAGCAAGGCGTCACAACGCCACAAACACTTCCGATGCTGGACATGCTCTTGGTCATTGACGACGATGCTAGTGCGAGGTGGCATCAAGCCAATCTGGGACAAAATGCTTCTCATTATGCTGGACTTTCGCGACTCTTCGGTGCCAGATACTGTAGTCTGTTGCAGAATGCAGCAGCAGGACTGTTCTTTCATCCGCTAGTACTAGTATCATCATCATCATCATCATCATCATCATCATCATCATCATCATCATCATCATCATCATCATCATCATCATCATCAGTGGCTACCAGCAACGGCAGTCGCTTCATCAAGTACGGTGTGGTCGAACATCGACGTGTCGTACAAGACTTGGAGGACTGGACCTACTTGTATCTTGCTGGACGAATGCACAAACCAACCATACTGATTGAGACTACTTCCAACGACACCGCCGTCCGCGAGAAAGAACAAATGCAAGAACTCCAATACACACGCAACCTGCCCGCAGCACTGGGGGCGGCACTGTTGCAACTTGGTTCGATGCAGCAGCAGCAGCAAGCTGGACAAGAAGACAGAGCATCCATCCCACTCACTACACTCTATCAACAGATTGCTCAACTGAGCTATGCCGGTGATGTTCGGATGAGTGTCGGTGGTGAAGATCCCGACAAGATTGTCAAACTGGTGATGGGGTCCAACGGACAAGTGCAGAGATTCGATAGCTTGTATGGAGATGCAATCCAGAAATTACATGGACAGGGGCTGATCCATCGTGCATGCAGTAGTAAAAGCAACGACGGCGAGGATGGAATCATAGAGTGGGATCCAACGTGTGTCGCAACGCAAGCCGCGCTGTGGGAACACGTGCCACGGCGTGTCCGAGAGCGGGTAGATTGTGGTAGCAGTCGCACACCGCAAAGACTCACGCATGTGTTGCAACACGATATCGTTGGACCGGCTGCCCGAAAGCAGACCGCCAAGGGACTACTGACTGCGGGAGTAACCAAGAGCGTTCAATATGCCGCCGCCAAGTTTGCGAAAGGATGGAAGCGGTGACATCACTTTTTTATTATCATTTCATGCAGCCTTATAGATCGTCGATTACAATTCTACTCTCTCTGTTCCGCTTTTCCTTCTGTCTGTCTATTGTTATTATTGTGGTATGCTTCGACTTGCTGAACACATGTCACAGTGTGCGCGTAGAGGACGTCTGCCAGTGACCCCACAGTCCCACCCACCATCATGGGCATGAAGCGACCCTTTTTCGTCCGCATCGTATAGGCGACCCCTGTCCCTAGGCCTCCCGCGCAAAAGTAATACTGAGAGAGTAAACTAGAGTAGAACGAAAACGAGTAGAAGAGGAAAGCTTGTTATGGTCTTAGGACGATGATGGCGATGTTCAATGTTGATGACGAGGCGTTTCAAAACCATTTCAGCTTTCGCCGTCTTCAACGACTCACCAGTTCGCCAAGGCACGAGAAGGGTCCTCCTCTAGTGGTGGCGTAGGAACTGCAGCGCCATCACTGAGGCCGTTTGCGCCATCATCCGCCGTCATGGTGCATGCTTCTTTGCCATCGTCACATTCCACATCATCGAGCTCCTCGTCTCGAGCTCTCGCATCTCATCTTCCCGTTCGTCTGAGCCGAACCCTTACGTCATATCTCTCCAAATGGAGATGCCACAACAAAATTTGGAATGTGACTCTTGCGAGCGCATTGCCATGTGACTGGGCCGTTCCTGAAGCCTCGTGTACGACCATGACGGCCTCGCCGCATACGCAACGCGCTCACGGCGTGTGCAGTGGATCGCTGTGGCGACAGTACGTGTGTGGAGTTCCCCAGTCGGCGCATCGAAAGCAAAAACAAGATGCAAACAGCAGTCGTTCCTCGAAGACCAACAAGACATTTGATTTCTGTGTCTTGGTGGGAGTGACCATGACGTGTTACGCGGACTTTCAAGCTTTTAAACGAGGGGATCACCCTACGGTGAGTACAAATAAGACACACAATGAGACTGGGACGAAACCTCTAATTTTGGATTGAAATAAGTAAGAAGATTGATGACTTTCTCACAATGGTTTTGCCTTTCCCCCACGCCGATCTTCCTTGGCCACGCAGTCGGTTCTTCGCATTGTTGGAGCCAGTGCATGGAACACTACCAGCACGACAGCCTCCGAGACTGCAGGTAGCAGTAAGGATATGTCCTTCCGTATGGTGACTTTTCAAGGAACGCACATTTACTGCTCGACTCCGACGGCCCCTGATCGCGACTGTTGGCTAGCGGCATTGCATGCGGGATTGGAAGCCAGTTTGGATGCATCGAGCGTGTCGAAAGCTGTTGATGAACCGACCAAATCGCTCTTAAATCCACCCTCACCCAAGTCGACGAAATCCCGTCGTGGGGTCTTTGCTCAGTCCCGCAATGCCCAACACCTGTACTGTCATTCTTGTGGAAAGACCGGTCTCACGAGCAGCGAGCTCCTGAGCTCGCCACTGCCTCACTATGGACTCGAGACGAAATGTGACGTTTGTGTTGAATGTTGGACGAGCCAGGGACTGCTGCTGGATGTACAGCGCTTGTCGGACTTGTACGAAATCCAAGCGTACGAACAGAAAGCTTTGGAGACGGCACGAGAACTGTGCAATGAAGCAGTCGAACAAAATAGGGCGCCGATGCGGGACGTGAGCTTGGAGACTGCGCAGACCGAAGACGAGGACATCTTGTTTGCTCCGGCTGCGTCAACAGAAGCCCTCTTGAAATTGATTCAGTCTCCCAATTTCATCACCTATCGTCGCAGCTCTCCGCCGTTGGAAGTGGGCTGTCTGCGACTCGAGGAGGGCGGGGCTCCAGCGGAGTTTCTAGAAGGGCTCCAGCAGGGACAATCGAAAGAAGAGCTAGAAGTCGGCTCATTGAAGAAGCAGGCATTTCGAGTTGCTGGAGACATGGGTTCTGCTATGAAATTGTTGCAAGACCATGCCCAGGGAAGTTATGACACGGATATGCTGTCGTATATCTTGGATTTCTTTCTCGATCTTTGCGAAGAAGGAGATATCTCCTCGGTTGCTTTCTTTTGGCCACAGCTACGGTGTATCCACTTACGCATGTTGCCGCCGGAGAATACACAAGAGCTGGCGCGAGTCGATATGCTGGAAGATTTTCTACTGACAGTGTCAGTCAAGTACTCTGTGCAGCTGGCGTTGGAGCTGATATGGGGTCACGTGGCGGACTTGGAAGATAGCTTACATGGGACAACTTGTGGAGCTTCATGCCGAAGAAGACGATTCTCGGTCCTCCGTTTCGTCTGTGAGCTAGAGTCCTTGCTGTTTGACTTTGACTATGGATGGGGCGGGGGGAGCGTAAGCTTGCGCAGGATGCTATCACCAGCTCCTCATCAGGTGACGCTCCTGCGGCAGGCGATGATCAAGCTGCAAGGCCTTCGTCAAGGTGTTCCCTCTTTGACGCGCTCGGTTCGGATTGAAAAATTAACAAATGGCAAGGAAACATTGCCACCCGAAGAAGCGGCGCAGGAGGCTTTGCGCATCGCCCGGAATGCGGACTACTTCTCTTCACACTTGTCGTTTACTAGACGACTGTGTGATATTGCGGAACGTCTTCGTTTCATGGAGGTTGAAACACGAGCTTCGGTGCTTCAAAAAGAACTAATGTCCATCAACTCATCTGGGGGAATGGGCGGCGATCCGTTGAATCGAGTCTGCACCGATTTGATTCGTGTTGTTCGCGTTCCATCACGAGAAGGGCATGTGTTTCGAAGCAAGGAGCGCACGCCCGTCTTGTTGCTCATGGAGCTGTTACAAGATGGAGCAGAAAACGAGATGCAAGACTCCGATCTCGAAAACAAGACTGAAAATGTTGAAGAACGCGCGGCCGCCGTGAGCCAAGACGAAGCGAACGAATATTCGGGTTCAGAAACTGTCACCATGCGTGCTGATCAGTATGCTGTAGACGTGGAGATGCCAGACGAAAGCTCAGACGAAGGCAGCGAAAAGAAACCAAAGCCAACAGCTGCAGGTGAAATGCCCGAGCAGACAGAGGCAGCCGGCACTGATCTGTCGTCGAACAGCGAAGACGACGAGGAAAATGAGGTTGATAGTTCAGCTGTAACAAGTGGGGGAGAAAGCTCTGCGGAAACGGAGAGCGAGCCCTCGGACGAGAACGGTGCAGCGGAAGCGGAGGTGAACGAAAACGAACAAGGGCTGGAATCGCCCAGGGCCTACAGCGAAGCAGGCATGCAAGCATCTTCAAAGCCTGAGTCCACGGCTTCTCAGGAAGAGACGACAGCGGCTGAAGCTATTGTCCCCGCTCTGGAAGCTGAAGGGGTAACTATAGAGCAAGCTAAAGAGAGGGTCGAGGTCGCCGCTGCGTTAATACAGGCAGATGCCGGCGATGCGTCGGAGAGCCATGTGCAGAAAGTCGCTGAAGGTGGCGCAGACAGCGACTCCCTTGCGAAAGCAGAAGCTCTCACTGTCAAGACAGAAGAGAAAGGCGACTCTCGCTACGTTCTGGACCCCGGTGCCGACTCAGACGTCTCTTCGTCACTCATGCTTACTCACTCCCCAAGAGGTACGTTCCCAATTGCGTATTTGGTGTGTATAGGCTGGAGAAATGTTTCTAACGCCACGTTGCGCCTCTGATTGTCAGCGCTTGGAAAGTTACGACGATTCGATTCCACGCTTCCACCAAAGGATGACCAAACCGCAACTCCTTCTACCCCCACGAAGGCTACTGTTGAAGAACTTGTGAATACAGCGTTACACATGCAGTTGGACTTGCCGGCCCTGGACAAAGATGGAGAGGATTCGGTCAAGAGCACACACGACGGTGGCGAGGAAGAGGTAAACGGGGTAGATGAGCAGCCACCATCGACAGCTAAAGCGTCAGTCGACCAAACAAGCTCGCCTCGAACCTCACGTTTGAACGGCTCCTTCTCCTCCGGGAACTCACGAAAAATGTCGGCTTTTGCTTCGTCGGGAGACGTGGGTGATGCCTTGGGATCCTCCCCTAACGACTCGATTCGACGAGAGGTTCTTACGACAATAATGATGAAAGGAATTCACGGTGCGAATGCCATTGCGTCTAGGGCTGCCGCCGCGGCTCAACGCAGTTTGCAGGATTTGGATCGGAAACGTGCCGTTGACTTGATCCTTCATAGTGAGGACGAGGCCGAGGCGGAAAATGAAGCTGATTCCAAGCCTGACAGAACTCGCCATGTTGATGTCGAAGTGTCGAGGAAGAAACTGGAAGAAATGGGATTCGATCAAGCGTCTATTGAGCAAACTTTGGAAGAGAGTAAGACGGAAGCACCGACTGAAGAGGACGAGGCCATGGAAGCGCTGCGACTCCTCTTGCTACAGAATCGCGTCGGTCAGGGGAAAATGACACCTGAGACTGCGGCTGCTGCTATGTCTAGGTATTCCTCGTCGGTACTCAATGTTTCTCCTAGGAGCCCCGACTCGGAGAAGGAGGGTTTTTCCGACAAGGGTGATGTAATTGAAATTCAAGCTGGGGACGTTGACCCTCGTCTTGTTGGCTGCGGCTCTCTGCCCCCTGCTGTTCTCTCGGCTCTGACGCTGTGGAAAGCTGGCGTCGTGTCGAACGGGGAAGTGCTGGAACTTGTCAAGAAGGACCTGAATTTCATTCGGCAGTCGGAGATTGTAGCTTCCAAGAATACCGACAAACTCATTGAGGACTCCAACTTTTGGGGCCGCTTCGCGTTTGGCGAACGATGGGCTGAGAAGAAGGCACGCATCGCAGCATCTAGTCCAGAAGGATCCTTGCCAGGCTGGGATCTCATGGGTGTGATCGTCAAGTCGAACGACGACCTTCGTCAAGAAGCATTTGTGATGCAGCTCATTGAACTCTGTCAGGAGGCATTCGAAATGGCGGGTCTTGAACTCTGGTTGCATCCTTATCGCATCCTCGCGACCGGTAGGACGACAGGTATCATTGAAATGGTACGGAACGCCATGTCGTTTGACGCTCTCAAGAAACGACCAGGCTACGGTAGAGGAGGGCTCCGACAGCATTTGAAGCGAATGACAGAATTCACCGCCGACCCGGACGAGGCATTCCTGTCGATGCAAAAGAACTTTGTCAAGAGTCTCGCAGCCTATTCACTGTTGTCGTATTTGTTCATGTTCAAGGATCGTCACAACGGAAACATCTTACTCGACACGGCTGGACATGTTATTCATATCGATTTTGGATTTGTCTTCGGTGTGGCTCCTGGTGGCTCATTTAGCCTCGAGCTATCTACCCCTTTTAAGATCACCGAGGAGATGCTGGACGTCATGGGTGGCCTCGAGTCGCCCCTCTTTTCCGAGTTTGTTACATTATTTTGCTGCGGCTTTTTGGCATTGCGAGAGCACGTGGATACCTTTGCTACCATTGTCGACATTACGTGTCACGAAAGCTCTTTCAAGTGCTTTGAGGGGCGCGATGCGGAAGAAGTGGTATCCAAGCTAAGGGAGCGATTCGTTCCAGACTTTGACAAGCAAGCGACGGTGGCGTTTGCACTCGATCTGATCAAGCAAGCTACAACGTCTTACGGGACCAAGCAGTATGACTACTTCCAATACCTATCACAGGGAATTGCAGCTTAAAAATGGTCAACACGATTAGGAAACTAGGATTGCATTTCTAGAAGTATGGCAAAATACGCCGAGGTGGCGCGAACGTCGGTTTGAATGTTGGCGAGCTCCGACGACGAATAGCTCGTCACCGCAAAAGCTGTCGACTGACTCTGACTGACTGACTCTCACACATCACACTCACGACCATGTCCTGAACGTCGTCGCGTTCGTTCCGTATCCAAAGACTGCTCGTTGCATTTGTCTATTCGATCACCACATTGACCATGCCACCCAACAAACTGCCTCCCCAAGTGACTAGAGAACTGTTGCGACACGTCCAGAAAAAGCCGTCCTCGACCACCACCGCAGCACGAGGCAAGACCGCATCATTTACGTCTTCCGACAAGGCCCGGCAACGACGAAACGTGCTGATCGGGTGTGTAGCATTCACTGGATTCGCAGCCAGCATTCCTTTCTGGGCCATGAACTGGATTGGACCACTGAATGCGAAAGATGACGCCCTCACGCAGGCTCAAATCCGACGAGGGCCATTCCTGAACAGTGGGTCGAGGGATGTCGGCAAGGATCCAAAATGGAATTTCAACAATGGAACGTATCAGCATGACCCAGATCTGTTCAAAAATGACGATCCAAATGCAGTGGAACTGGGAGAAGAGTATTCGGCGAGAGCCAGGCGCAGGTAACAACAATAATTGAGTACACGAAGCTATGGTATGGTAGAGACACGAGTAGGTCTCCATTCACTGTAAATCGACTGCATTATCCGAGACGCTATGCTACCAATACTTGATACTACGACTGTCCTTGCAATGTAATGAGAATGCGCCGGTTGTGTCCTCCTCCCCACCCACCGGTATCGCGATGTTCGTTCAAGTAAATGCCTTGCCAGGTCCCAAGCGCCAATTGGCCTTTGCGAATCTAGAGAAGAGATTGGACAAGCAAGCAAGAGAGCAGTGTGAGAAAAGCACTCACACATTGCAGCAGTACATTGCAGGTATCCCGTCGGATAATCCTGGACTGACTCAACTGGAATATTGAGACTGGCTCCCATGATTGAACCTACAAGAGAAGTATGATAGTATGAAATACAGAAGCACATAAGATGTCCGTGATGAAGAATAGGAGTACGACAGAACGACGCAACATGATAAATACAAGGTCTTACTCTTGACATGTCCCGGCATATCATCGTCCCCCTCCATGGTATGCTGAAAGGTTCCATCGCGAACCCACTGCGCAGGCACTAACTTGTTCAGAGCAACCTCCATGTCCCGCCTCACGTCAGGATCGGCATTCTCGTTGATTGTGAGAGAGGCTGACGTGTGCTGAATAAACAAATTGCACATGCCAATGTTGATCTGAGAGAGGTCTTTCTGTATGGCCTTGTGGATGTCCGAGGTGATCAAATGACAGCCGCGGGAAGGAGCTGTAACGCTGATCTCGTGCTGGAACCAGCGCGGCAGTGATGTCGTTTTGGACGAAGTAGACATTGTTCCGCTGTCCCTGGCACTGCTGCTGCTAAGAGAGGAGGCAGACTTCGTCCAAAGGAGCAAGAACAGCCAGAAGACACCAGCGCAGAGCATATGGGGCCGACAAGAGAAAGAACGAAGAACAAAATGAGCCCTGCCTGACGCTTACTTTGTTGCGATGCTCATTGTGGATAAGATTTTGTTTTCTTTTCGTTGCGATGTTTTTCAAACCACGTGAAAGCTACGCGTCTTTTGTATGTACCAACCAACACAGCTCGAGCTCCACGAGCTCCAATGAAGACTCAACTCCTGCGTGACCGCGACACTCGATCTCATTGCTCATCACGCTCACTCTACTCGTAACCACATCGACCGAGAGAGCAGCGGCGTCAGTTCGATTCTCAGCCTGTTTCTCGCCGGCCTTGGACTCTCTTTAACTCTCTTCCCCTCTTTTACCCTTGCGAACGTAGTTTGTAGTCGAAACATGGCTCCAACAGACCCCGCGCTGAAGAAAATGCTCAAGCTCGTCAATTCGCTCATGAACCGAAGCGACACGGGGCCCTTTCGGGAACCCGTAGACTGGAGGGGCCTGGAACTTTACGATTATCCCAAGATTATCAAAAAGATGATGGATTTGGGGACCGTCAAGCGGAAACTAGAACGCAGGCAGTATAAAAACCATCTCCAATGCGCCAATGACATTCGACTCATTTGGGTCAACGCCTGCACCTACAACATGGAGGGCAGCGACTTTTGGATGCTAGCCAAGTCGTTGTCGCGGCGCTTCGAGGAAAAGTACAAGAAGGTTCGAAACGAGTGTACGTCTATTGTGCCGATTGCGCCGCATGGGATAGTGTTTAGGGTCGCTCTAAACTCTTGCTTTCACTATTTCGCTTGACATCGTCCGTCCGTCTTACACACACGATCTCTCTCCTCCAGTCGGTGAGCCGGAGGAGTCGGACGAGGACATGGAAGAGGAGGAAGCCACTTTTGAGGAGGATGACGCAGTGAGTGAGAGGAAGCCCGCCGCGAGACGACGATCCTCTCCCGCCGCCGCTACCACTGCGAATCTCGATTCCAAGGCGCGCTTTAGCTCGGGCATCTTCTTGCTGTCCGGCATGGAGCTGGCGCACGTCATTACCACAATCGAGCTGCAGTGTCCCGAAGCACTCGAGCAGGTCGACACTACGCCCGCAGAGCACATGGAAATCAATGTCGATGCCATAAATGAGACTACCTTTGCAGAGCTCGACAAGTACGTGCAAGAGAAAGTGGGTGGCAATGAACGAATGCGCAAGATTGTCGCGGCCGACGAGCCGCGGACACGTGACAGGAAGAAGCGAAAACGGTGAATAGAGGAAAGAAAGCGTAGGAAAGGCAGTCTGGACGATTGGTTCGCTCCTAATACTATGAATGCTCAGTCGACCCACTTGACATCGTGCCTGCCTTCTCCAGTGACTTCGTGCTGCTTGTACTCCCTGATTCTCTCTCCGTTCTTGGGAATGACCGCATCGAAACAGTCGCGCTCCGTCGGCTCTTTGTACTCCAACTCCAAAACACCAAACACTTGCCTTTCCGTATCGGCTTCAATCGGCAGTCGTTCCATTGGTCTCCGGACGTTCCTACTCTGAGCACTTCCCGCGGCGACGGGAAAAAACCGTGATCGTTGAGCGACATTTTCTTGTATTCCTTGGAGTACAAACGCATGCTTCGGTTGAAGAAGCCATTGCCCGTGAAGTACAAGGAAGCAAAGGCTCGTTCGCCGTAGGGGTAAAATTTGATGTCGATTCGACGTTGACGGTGGGGTGCAACGGGCGAACGAATGACTCCCATGTACATTTGAGACGACTCGTGTTCGCGGAGATGGAGTGATTTGGACGGTGAGGCGATCTCGTGGAACGTATTAGTTTCATGATCGGGATCCGGCAGTGTAGTCATGCCCGCTGGTTCTGTAAGATGATAAGACATGTGCCCCTCGTTCCGAAGGCGATCGACAATCTTGCCGAGTGCACCATAGGGTGTTGTCGCTACGTGGTCGTGATGCGTAATCAGGAGATCTATATCACCACATGAAGACTTGCCTCTGCGATAGCTTCCCATGATTAGCACATTGGCACCTGGAATCAAGTCCACAATCGCAGTTTTGACGACTTCGCCAATGGCTTCCACTTCGCTACGGCTCATGTGGTCGAGTAAGTCTTCGTAGCACTTCACGCCCACTTGCTGATTCCGTGAGAGACGGAGTTTGCTCGTAGCAATAGCGGCACGAATGTCTTCAATTGTTCTATATCCGTTTGCATAGAGCTTTTCAGCCTAAGTCAGGGTGAGTTGAAACGGAGGAATGAACAGTGAGGAACCCCACACATAGAGAGAGAGAGACACGAGATGAAAGACTGCCCCATCATCACTCACTTCTGCTGGCCCCACGCCCCAAATGTCTTTAAACGCCTTGACAGCTCGACGATGTGGATCGTTCTTGAACCCTTCCATCTTTGAGCATGTCCCCTTATCAACCCACTCCTTTATCACTCTCATGGTCGAATCTCCAATGCCAGGCACTTTGGCGACTCGAGCAAGGACATGTTTGTCGTTCACTATTTCAAAGTCAAGATGCCTCAAGCGGCCTGCCGCCTTGTTGAACGCGTATTGCCCCCATTCATCACGACCATCGATGCCATACTTTTGATAGCACTTTGATATATTCAAGAAAAGTTCCGACAAGGCCATATTCCTCAGGGGCGGGCTTTCGCCGG
>OLMU01003937.1:0-11333 GCA_900291995.1 Licmophora abbreviata | reverse complement strand
GTGCTCTTCCTGAGGCCAACGACCCCAGAATCGAGGTCGTCGTCTTGCTTCTTCTCCTCTTCAAAGGTCTCGTCAGATGCAGGCTCTTCAACGAGGATACCGACCCTCCTCATCCGGCGTAGCGACCCCTCCAGAACTTTGGCATCATGCATGGCAAGAAGCACCGCCGTTGCATCCCGTCCGGAGTTCGAGAGGATCGTCCTCGATCCCCCCGGATGTTTCGCCAGCCACGCAGTGGCGTCGTACACCACGCCGCGGTGGACGATCCAGCACTCGTCGGGGGTGCATTTCGTCGCCAGAAGTGCAGCGGATATCTTCGTCGCAGCGGCTAGCGTAGTAAGTTCTGCTGCTTCTGGGTTCTTCGCTGGCCAGTTCGCCACGGGGTTACATCCACCTCGACCCATAGTCCTTCGCAGCAGCAGGGTTCAGATAGAAACGCTGCTTTGTTAGAACCGCCAATGCCCAAACTTGTACTCGTACGTCTCGCACGACCATCGCTCGTCGGCGTGTACAGCACGCACTTTTCATCCAGATTCTAGAAGATTCCTTCTCTTCTCGGACATATTTTCTGCGCGCGCCCTCCCTTATTTGAATTGCCGTGATTGAAATAACATACATTCATGTATACTAGTAGAATCATTTCAGTGCCGTTTGGCTGCGGAGTATATTGTACGTAACCAAAAGTACGCACGTTGTACAAAACGTGGCAGCTGTCGCCAATCCTTCGGCCTGGGCCCGCTTTCTGACTCACACAACTCAATTCGACTCAGTCGACTAAATTTACTTCGTTTGGGAATTCGGAATTTTGCTGCTAGACCAGTGACAAACACAAACAACAAGACAACACATGAGTGATCGACTGTAGCCGTAACAGACGAGGGAAACATGCTCATCCCAACCTTTAGCGCCAAAGCTAGATTCTCCTTAACTATTGATAGCTCAAGCTTTCGATAGAGGGCTCCCTATTTCCAGTTGAATCCGTCCGAGTCAGTTCAATTGTTCGCACTACCTCTCAGCAACACGCCATCAGATTTGATGTGTACTCGTACACAATAGAAAGTAGCTCTGTTCCAACAACAAAACCGGCAGCATACGAAATGAGGAAGGGGGTATTGGCAACAAGGTCAAGCTCTTATCTATGCCAACCCCAGTAGCAAGAGTGCCTATGGACTTCGCTTTCCATAGAGTTTGATGTCCATCACCAGGTCGGGCTGATACGGTCGATTTGCATTGCAATATATATTCTTGAAGCGCTGGTAGTACTCTGCAACTGAACCTTCTCCAGCCGGTGGTATCGGACCAGGCCCGACTCCCTCCTGACAATCCTGGACCTGCATCCCTTTGATTGGCTTGGCAAGCGACGCGTACGCAAGTTCGGGTGGAATGATAACTCGCCGAATACCTCCTGGTTTCATTGGAGGAATATCATCGCTTCCAATGATAGTCAGCTCCAATCCAGAAATGGTGGAACCATCTCCTAGGACCCATCGATAGGGTGCATTGCTGTCCTTTGAACTGTAGATCTTGGACCCATACCGAGCGCCACTCGTGCTCATAACATAATCCACCGCTACCGGAGATCCCTCTGTGATCGGCTCGCCAGAGCCAACCTTAGCATCAGCCCACTCCACACCCGACACTGCCTTGGAAAACTGAAGATCTGGCGTAGTAGTAGAAGCAGCAATGACAGATCGAGGCAGTACCGGTATCACCAACGGGGCAACAAGCGCCGTCCGGCGGGAAAGAACAAACGGCGGCTGCTTCGTCGTACTCAGCGATAATGAAAGGATCGGTTTCAACACCACGAAAAAAGTGAAAGAGAGACGCATTCTGCCGACAGGGTTGTCTCTGCTCGCAACTTGCCTCTTGAAACTATATTTGCCGCATGTGATCGGCGCAACTCTGTCGCGAGCATCGAGCCATTCAAGAGAAAGTGCGGTGAGAAAGGAAAACGATATGCTCGACCTCTACGGGATTTTAGTACTGCATTTCTACGTAGAACGAATCTTTTCGATGCTACAGAGTCTCCGGCGGCCAGACGCCGACTTACAATCTCACCAGACATACCAACAGCGTTTCGCGGCGTTCACCTATAACTCGTTCACAGAAGCTATTCAGTGGCGTCCACATCGTTAGATACATCAAAGCCCTACCGTATCATAGCCATGCACAAGAAATATGCCTTCAGCACTGAACTCGAATCAGTCTTCCGGCTGAGACAAAGCCGACTGGTGATTTGCTCTATCAACCGTTTGTCCCTCTTCTTTCTCTCGCTCGATATCTTGCTCGTCGCACGCGTTCATTGAATCCACCAGGCACTTGTCGCTAAAGACGCGATGCTTCATCAACCATTTCATAAATGATACGACAAACAACTGCCGCCAGCACGCGCCAGCGTCGCTGCAAAACGAGTCGGTCTTGAGTTTCATGAGATACATGGTAAGGAGACGTTCGACATAGGGGTGGTGATGGGCATCATGAACGAGTAGATCCTTGCGAAAGTTCATCGGAACATAGTCAAAGGCGTAGCCAAATAACCAAACGTCGGATGACAAAAACGGAACGTCCGTGCGGCCTACCCAGAAGCATGCCTCTAGGATAAATTGGGTGAAGCGCCCCACCAGAACACCACCGCCAAGCCCAATGAACCAGCACTTCAACGCAAAGTCACGGGAAAAGTCCCAAATATACCAAAACACCACGAGAGCTGTCAACGCCCAGAATATGAACGTGGCTCCAATCATAGCGTAGACCGCATTTCCAATGTTGCCGTAAACCTAGCGAGTATTGGAAGCATGAAATGAGAATTCATGTCACAAACTACTAAATCACGATGGACATACTTACAAGGTTCACGTTCTTTCGAAATTTGGTAAAGTCAGGAGACTTGAGGGACGGAAGCATGCCACATCTATACATCAGAGTTGTCTTCACGTAACTTGGAAGATAGATTGAAAGCAGAATCCCCATAACAAGAACAGCGACGCAAGGTGCAGGGTACAATGCGCCTCGGAACCTCAGTTCCACTGGGAACGATATCGTAGACCCAATCTGGCAGTGCAAGAGATGAGTCTCTGGGCCAGTCTTCTTCCAGTTGCGCACTCGCTTTATCGGCTTCATCCGCAATTACCTCAACTATGACAAAAACGGCATAGATGATAAACACCGCAAGCACGAATTGCAGTGATTGAAAGAAAATGAGACGCGAGAAGATCCATACTCCCTCTACGCGAAAGAGCGACCCTGACAAAACACTCCGCCACGTCCACAAGAATCCACCACAATCCTCAAAACGTTCTCCTCGAACAATGTAATTGATCATCGTCTCTTCGGATGCGCTTGTTTCAGACAACGAGTCACGGAAAGGGACAGAGCCTAAGTTCCTTACCACGATAGAACCTCAACCATCAAACTGGAGTGTGGACCAAGAGCGTCGGGAGCGAATGAAAAAGAAGGCGGATTCACTTATCCTTGCGATTAAGATTGCTAATGGACTTGGCTCATCAGCCAATAGATTCATCCGCCACATTGCATTCCTGAATCCCAAATGCGTCTCGCCAGAGCGGTGGCAGAGGAGCCTCAAAGAGTCGTTCTAGAGTTGCAGTATTGCTACCGCTTGAGCCATCATTTTTGTCATCATCATCATGCTGCTGCTGCATCGTCGTCGTCGTTTGTGATGACGACGTGGACGGCGACGGCAACTTGACCCTCCAGGCATGCAAGGCCACAGATCGGTCGGGTACGGTATTCTTGGCCCCGTACCGAATGTCTCCCGCAATTACACACTTGCCAATACGCGAAAGCAACGCACGAACCATGTGCCGTGCACCCATTTGGGTTCGAACCAGCAGTAGCGGTGACGATGCAGCCTCCGTCTTGGTAATCATCAGCTTCCACTCCAATGAAATACGTCGCAATTGACTGCTACGCGCTGCATCCGAATCTGTCGCCTCGCTTTCATGTGCATCCAAAGGAACTACCGACACGGAACCTTTTCGGTTCGAGCGCAAAAGCCATCCACCCAATTCGTGCCATCCTTTAGTATTGTTGGTATTGCCAATACTAGGAGTACTCTGCTGCTGCAAGTACTTGAGCCTCGCAGAAGACTTCTCCAAGACACAAAGATATGACTTTGTCACAAGCTGCTGCTTCCAAGCTTGTGTGAGACGTGTACTCGTTTCGTACGTTTTGGCAAACAGCACTACACCGGTGCAGGGCTGATCGATGCGGTGAAGAGGTTTGATGAACGTGCACTCTGCTCCACCGCCGAGCTTCTCCTGCTGGAGATACTCCAGTAAGGACGACTCCTGCTTCTTTCTACTGTCCCCATAGATGATCCATCCAGCTGGTTTGTTGACCACCAGCAAGTGAGGGTCTGAGTAGAGCACTTGGGGAAGAGGGAGTCTTGAGGCAAATGAAGCGAAACCTGCAACGATGAATGTGGTCCCAAATTGAGACCACCTCGATTCGCCTGCTTTTTGCACTATCCAGGAACCTCTGCGCAAAGGTCCAACAGCAGCGCGCACCATATAACGATGACTGTCACTCGTTCTATCGCAGCGTCGCCATGACAATCTACTGCTGCTTCGACGAGATTCCATCATGGTCACAGTCGTCGGCGCGCCATTTTTCTTTTTGGTGTCGCGCGCGATCCTTCTGGACAAGTCAGTTCCGGGTTTCTACGGTTCAAACCGAGTTTCCCGCGACGCAAGGGTCGACGCTACACGTACCAGGTACATGTACGCTTCCATGATGCAACTCCCTCTTATGTACGACCAAACGTTACTTTCACAACAAGAGACTTCTATTTACAGTATGACGTGTTCGTCGTTGTCCTCTTGATCTTCCCACCAGTGGGGAAAGATCGTTTCTTCCTCTTCAAAATCAGGAATGTCAGGGACTGTACCGGAGAGGAGAACTTTAGACGTCCCTTCTTCTTGATAATGGCATGGCGTTGCACTCATTACTGTCAGTTGACGGTCCTTATCTTTCTCTCCGACAAACAGCTCATGGATTCGTTCCAATGAAAGCGACAAGACATTCGTGCCGTCCACGGACAAGAGACTGTCGCCAGGAAAGCACATGCCCCGGAATGGACTTGTCACGAGTACGGTCGTCAGGGTGGGGCCTACGCGATGCGGTATAAAGTCAACGCCAATACCGAGTGGTCCTGCTGGAGCCGTCAGCAGTTTGATATTTCCAGTGGCCGTGGCCCTCGCGGCACGACTGCGTCGAGCCTGCAGCAGCATGTATAACTCATCGTCGTCCTGATCACTCTCTTCGTCGTCTTCATCGTCGTCTTCGTCTTCCATGGCATTCTGCCGTTGAATCTTGTAAGCACGGTATGCCCAATCGGATGTTAACAGCATATAAGCCAACGAAGCACCGACGCCAACATAGCCCACTACGACGGAAAACGTAAGCGCTTGCAAGTCAAAGTTCCACACGTAGACGGACAGAGCTGCCAGTGGCAGAGTGATTCCATAGCTGGTCCCAAAGTGGACCCACGTCGCAATCTTGTACCGTCCTTGGGCGCCAACCATGTACCAGCACAACATACCGAACGTCATCAAGATGTTGCCGATTCCAATCAGGGGCAGACATTCGCCAATCATAGATTGCAGCGTCTCGTCCATTGTGAACCACGCCGGAATGTCATCCATCACGAAAAACATGACACCTGAGACAGTCGAGGCTAGTATCATTCCGAAATAGAGGGACTTGTAGGTCGAGAGCTTGGCCATGGAAGGATGGTTGTTTCCCAAATGATAGGCTACCCGAATCTCAGCCGCGTCGCCAATCCCCTCCGTCGTCGACTCAAAGACCTCCCAGATGGAACCCAGGACAGCCCAGGCTGCCACCTCGGCCAGGCCCATGTGCGACGCAAATACGGTCAGAATGGCCCACTATTATTATTGTTACAATATCAATTGGCAATCGACGATTCATCGACATCATACAGGCAAAACATGGAGGGTGATGAGTTTATACATGAACAACAGATTCGTTAGTGCACCGAAAAGCAATGCCATTTACAAGACCCAGAAAACAAAACAAAACAGAATACGTACCTCTGCATTGCTCAGGATGGATCCAAAGGTGAGGGGGACGGCGGTCTTGATCATGTTTGACATGGCAGTTCTATTCTTCAGCGCAAAGTTGCGAAAAATGCCCTTTCGAAAAGGCTCCAGCCACCCAACCAAAAAGGCCAGTCCAATCGTCAAGGCGAGGAAGAAAGCAGAGGTAGCGAGATATACGAGAGCCACCAATTCGACATTGAGATCGACACCGACGACAATCATAATGACAAGGATCAACACCACAGCTCCATCGTACACGAGTCCCATAAAGGTCGTGTAGTACTCGTGACCCGTCACTTCTAGCAAATTCTCAAAGGCTGCATGGATGCAGTCCATGACGACGCCCCAGATTGCGATT
This sequence comes from Licmophora abbreviata, assembly GCA_900291995.1. Lineage (NCBI taxonomy): Eukaryota > Bacillariophyta > Fragilariophyceae > Licmophorales > Licmophoraceae > Licmophora > Licmophora abbreviata. Next base: position 4,895 of record OLMU01003937.1, on the reverse strand, counting down.
CGTACATAGGCAAGTCCGTACGAAGCCTCCTCCTCATCACCCCACCCGAGAAATAAAATAATATCGTCCGTATACAAGTACCAAAGGAACAGAAAGGGCACCTGCAGGACAAAATAAAAAATCAAGGATAGCTGCACGTATTGTCCAGCCAGGAATTCATTCGAGGCCCCCACGGCGTGCGCACAGAGTGTAATATTAGCACTGAGCGGCCCTTGCAAGAAGTCCTCCACCAAGCTCAACAAAATGTCGGTTACGGCAATCGCTGCAAGCTCCTTGGTCCCCACAAAGTGGCCCACCAATGCAAGAACAGTACTGCCCAGTATGGCGCTGACAAGGGCACTCACGGTAAAGGGCAGCGCATAGTTGAGGATCCGTTTCGACTCTTGATCCATCCTGACAATCGTGCGGAAGGTAGCTCGTATCTTCTTATATTGGCTCGCAAACTCATCTGGCTCTTGATGTTCTGGCTCGGTGTTTTGGACAAACATGTAGGATCCCGGAGTCGCTTCCGCCCTCTTGTCGGACTTGAATTCCAGCATGCTTACTTGTTTTTGAATTTTAGCTGCTCGTTTGCTCTGCTTCTGTCGATAGACCATATACGGCATGACGAGGAACATGACGACAAAGGAAACGAGAAGACAAGAGAATATGGCCCAATTTCCAGGATTGACGGTCGTTTCCTCGTAGGCGTCAAAGCCGTCCTCGGAAGTAGAGCTGTCATAACGCACGAAATAATCATCGTCGTAGGCCATGCTAGTGTATGGTATATGAAAAAGCGACTCAATACTATGCTCTTGCAGCAGGAGAGAAGAGAGATTCAAGGGGATGCAATGACGACGGTGACTGATAAGTGTGACGAGGCGTTGCATCGCAGTCTGCACGGTCTCTACTGTGACCGTGATGTGGTTGAATGTTCAATGTGGGAACGAAACCTGGGAATTTCTATATCCAATGTTCATGGTTGAATATGTGAGTGGATGTTTCCCCCAAAACTGCCTCCACGCGGAAATATCCAAAAATCAGATGACGGGCGCCGGTGCGATGTGATGTTGCTGGTTGATGGCGATCGCGACCACACCTGCACAGTATGAGAGCTATCATACACAGCAGCCTGTAGGACTGTATCCATTCTTTCTTCCTTTGCTCCACAATGAACTCCTCATCTTCCAGGCTTCTTATCTCACTCTGGGCGCTGCTGTCGGCAGCATCATCGGTCGTCCACGCTTCCTCCTCCTCGAAGACGAACAACCTACTGTCACCTCCTCCGTCTAGTACTCTCGCAGACCGCCTGGAACAGTCCCAATCTTGGGCACAATTGGAACAAGACGTGGAAGACTACAATGCTCAGTTGGTGGCCAGCGAGTCTTCGCTCACCAAACGACGTCTCATTTGTTTGCCCCTGGACGATCGTTTCGACCCGCCCATGGGGGTCTTTTCGCACGGACACGTTCAGACGGGAGACAAGCTGTCGGTGCCCCGGAATTTCTGGCAAGCGATTCAAACGACACAGGCTGAAGTCCCATGGCTGATGGAAGTGAGTCGAGTAGAGGGTGTGACGAAAGAGAGAGTAGTAGCAGCAGCAGCAGCATCAGGAGTGGAGGATGAGGATGAAGGTACTACTATTAGCAGTGAACACGCGTCCTTCCTGCAACTCGATAAAGCAGTCGGAGGACCCTTGGACTTTCGAGCACCGTCGAATTATTGCTTTTTACCATGGTGGATGATGCGAGCCTTGGGCTTGCATCCACGAGACGTTGTGGACGTGAGGTTGATCACGACTGTCCCACCCGGCAGTGCTGCACAATTGCGTCCGCACTCGTCCAAGTTTGCAAAGAACATTGCCAATCCACAGGCCGTATTAGAAACGGAACTCAAACATTACAGTGCATTGACCAAGGGTACGACAATTGCCTTTGATTACAACAAGGAAAGGTATTGGTTCGATGTGGTGGACTTGCGAAGTGCGCCGAGGGGGGAAAAGGTACCCATGGTCAAGGTGCAGGATTGCGATATTGCGACCGAGTTTCTTCCAGCCAAGGATACTTTGAACAACAAGAACAGGAAGAAGCATCATCTGCAGCAGGAGCAATAGAGAACTGCAGTTGAAATGGTATAGTAATGATCATGCTAGTAGTAGAGTAGCTTCATGATCCATCACCATTACTACCATCAGCACTATAGTAGTAGACTACTCGTCGTCGTCGTCGTCGTCATCCGAGTCATCCAATCCGAGTGCCGAATACGATGGCCTCTCCGCCGCCGAAGTATTGGTTTCTGTTGCTTGACCAGACTCGTTCATTCCTGATCCTTTGTCCGCCACAGATTGAACCGCTGGCGTCGCTCGATGGAGACCCGACGCTGCTCCCAAGTCATCATCGTCGTCGTCGTCATCATCATCGGCGTAATGTCCACTTTCCGTGGTAGTTGTATTCGTCCTTCCCTGCTGCGCTGCTTCACAGTCATCGAGCCATTCGCTAAAGACATCAATGGGCTCGTGAAGGGCATGAATGTCCATTTGATAGCTGGCACCGCACAATCGACATTCCAACGATCCGATGCCATTGCGAAAGTCCATCTTACATTCGACCGTATTGTCGTTGGCGCAAAAGGGACATTTGAAACGTTTGGCAAGGGTCGGTCTCTTTTTAGTTTGAACCTAAAGTTTACAAGCAGAGTGAGACGGCGCTCCGGAACTAATAAACTGACTTGGACGAAATTAAACTTACGGGAGCCTTCTTCGCACGACGACCCATTCTTGCAAGCTTCAAAGCACCTGGCGAGACTCGAAACGATGCAGCACTACAGACGTTCGACAGAACTCAGCCAAAGGACGACGAGGGTCACGTCGTTCTGATTGCACTGTTGATGATAGAGGCGACGTCTCTCTTCGAACTTGTGGCCACGTTGTCGCGCAGATTATTTGGCGGCGGCGCGGCAGTCGGAAAAGTTTCGAGCTCCTACTAATACATTCAACATCATCAGAGCTCGCACTTCATGTCTGTCTGTCGCCTGACGACGAATGATGCGACGACGCGACTCGATCTCAACTTTTCGATTCGACCATGACGACGACGACGATGACCACCACCATTTCTTGACGCTGCTCTTGTTTTGTTGATACCGTGAGACATATTCGGACACATTCGTTTTTAAAGAAGTACAGTATAGTTTAGCTTCCCCCCAATTCGAAGCTTTGTCTCTGAAAAAAAAGGAAAAGAATTGCACATGGAGCACCAACGCCATCAAGACGACGAGCATCCTCCATCACCGCCACTGCATTCTAGTGCTTCGTCAAACACATCATCCTTTGAAGACGGAGTGGCACAGATACTTCTACGAATAGAGGAACACAGACAGCAAGTGCACTTGCGAGTCTCCGCTCAAGTCGCCGACGCCGACGACGCGGCTCATGATCCACCGGCTGTCGAAGATTGGCAGTACGAATTGGAAGACCTCGTATTGAATCAGCTGCCACGCTTGCATCGATATATTCTAGATCGACCGGAAGAGGAACATACAAATGACTTTGCCAGACGGGACTTGTTTTTGCACGTTCGACAAAAAGTACTTGAGGGGATGCAGAATACACTGCAGAGCATTGTCACGCTGGGAAAACTCGTGGAGAATCAAGGAGCGGTGGCGCGTTTGTTTGAATTGACGCTCTTGCTAGTCTGGGACTCCAATCACAATGGAGAAGAAGGCTCTAGAACAAAATCTTCCATGGTTGTGTCGCCATCTGCAGCATCACAACACCATAAGTCATCCGTAGGGTCGAAGATGATGCAAGACATTGTCGATCAGTATGCCGCCTACCAACGATCGATACTTCGCCAGCGGGCCAAACAGGCCATTGCTCATTTAGCTCATTGGAGAAAGGCGCAACAGCAAAGATCATCCATGAAGTCTACTTTGACTGCTGTGCACGAGGATAGCGACGATCCTGATACTACTGCCGCTTCTTCTGCGCCATCACAGCCACACTCCCATGCCATGACGGTCATCTTGGGACAGGCCAGTGCACTCGCGCATCCTCTACAAGTATGGATGCAAGGACTACCATCGTCTGTGGAGAACGGGAATGATAGCATGGTAACGTGGTTGCGGCGCATGTGCGAAGGGGCGATTCAGGTTCTGGACGAGCAAGCACAGAGTCTGACCAAGACAATTTCAGACTGGTTCTGGGAAGATCGGGCAATACCGGGATGGATGACAAAGTCGTCGTCAACGAGCCTCACTGTGGCAACTGCTTCTGGTAGTAGCGTACAAGCAATTGCTGACCTGGCACAGCTTGATGCCGTCATCGAAGAAATGGCGTTTGGGTGTCAACTACTAGCGCGATATCAGACTCTGATGCAGAATTCTAGGCAGACGATTGTTGCGGACCAGCTTTTGCCGGACTGGACGTGGACGTATGCAGCGCTCGAACGATTTCTGGTAACACAACAGTGGCAAAGTGCACTCGACCTTGCTTGTCCGGTACACATTGTCATTGGCAAGTCGCTGCAAGTTCCGAGTGTGGTGGAAGATGCGCAGTACCTAAGTACAAGAGCGTTGGAGCGAGCCACGTCCACGCGGTCGGTACAAGCCATGGGAACGGTTGCGCATTCCTTGTCGCATGATGTGTGGAGTACAGACGATACGTTTCAGTCGGGTGTTCATCAAGCTTTGGTGGAGCAGCGTGGATGCTGGGCGGTGCCCGACGAAACGATCGAAACGAAATCAACCAACGATTCCCCTCCAAGGAGCGGAAACAGAGACTCGTTTGCATCGGCTCTGTTGGATGCGCTCGATGACGATTTGGGTGGTGCCAACGGTGGCGGCAGCAAAAGTAACCCAACTTCACCGCCTTCAAGTGCTCCAACGTCAACTGGCTTCCTTGGGTCCCTGGCTACGCT
>OLMU01003924.1:0-17581 GCA_900291995.1 Licmophora abbreviata | reverse complement strand
AAAGTATATATACAGAAAGTGGCCCCTCTCCAGTACTAGGACACGGTGGCCGAGTGGTTAAGGCGGTGCACTCGAAATGCACTGGGTTCATCCCGCGTAGGTTCGAGTCCTGCCCGTGTCGCATATTTTTTGCCATCATCCTTGACGATTGCTTACACATGTGCATGGAAACCAATCAGAAGTTCAATGATATTATGCTATAGTCAACTTATATTGCGCACAATCACACGTTCACGACATGGCAAAAGGGCCCCATATCCGACATGAATTCCAATCCCTGCCGCTTCCCAAAGGAGCCGTCAACGACATGAATAAAGGATGAATCCAGAGCGCTCCATTTGTCTTTGACATTCTGCATACAAGGAGAAGATTGTGGCAGTCGAATTTGAGCTTCCTCTTTTGGTGTCTCCGACTCATCATTGGTCTTACTATCGTCGATGCTAAACTCTTTCATTTTCTTCAAGTACGTTTCATGTCGCTTCCTATGAGCCTCCATTCGTTTTCGCAGTTTCTTGGTGGCCGACTTGGTCAGTGGCTCGCCGCGTGAGTCTGTCAGCGGCAACCCAGTCCTGTCGTCAAAGGAAGCGTACTTGTTGTCGTTGTTGCTGGCGTCTTGACGAAATAGTTGGTCCGGGGGGACGCTGCTGGAGACCTGTGCATTGTTGCTTTCGTTGCCTACTGTCGCACTCTTGTTCTTGTTCTTCTCATCCATTGTCGCGTACTCCATGAGCCAGTCGGGCACTTGTTGTACATCCTTATGTTCGTCCTCGAAAAACTCGAGTTGATGCAAGAGCACCATGCCCTTGACGCATTCGACAAAGTATTCATACAGAGACTCTCCAGTTTTCTTGTCACTCTGACCGTGGTACTGAATGGATTTGCCTTGACCCCGTACCTACAAGATGCACGCAGGATAGAGTAAGTCAGTCCGCGCATGATGATGATCTAAACATTAGAGTGATTAGTGAAGTACCTACCTTGCAAATCACATTCGCTTGCGGGACAATCACGACTGCAACGCCTCGTTTCCTTGGTAGTATTGATTGACTACTTTTGAACATGGTCCTTGCCATATCCAGTAGACTGTTCGTTTCGCTGATGCCATCTCCCCAGACACCTTGCGTCAGCAGTGGCAGATTCAAAAGCGTCCTTGCCGCTAGTTTCGCTTTGGACCGAGTCGCAGACTTGGCAAAGGAAATATATACCAGTAGTCCAGAGGAAGCATCGGTTGGTCTGGGACTCATCAAGATATCCGCCGTTGTTGTCTCGTTATCCTCTCCAGCTGTCACCACAGCTGTGCGCTCATTGTCGTCGTCGTCGTGTTTATCGACCACCACCAACAGTCGCGTAGTTCGAAATCGCTGTAGGACAAGTGTAATGGCGGTACTGCTAGTAGCACTAGTAGTAGTAGTAGTAGTAGTAGTATTGTTGGCTGCGCTGTCAACTGACATAGTGCAGCTGATCTACTACAGTCCTACTTCGGCAGAGTACGTTTTGCTGTGACATCAGACGACTCTTTCATTCGACAATGAATGGGCGATGCCATCATCGTCAAGTCAGTCCTCAGTCATCCATGAGTTTTGACGCCTGGCTCCAAACATCGAAGAATTTCGTGTGACCTCATTGTCGCATCATCCACCGCCAGCCGTTGCAATTCAAATTCCGGGTTATATTCACAGGCGCGCCCAACGCACCCATTCGTGTTCTGCTGTGCTTTGGTTCGCGTTCGGGATGACCACACTTTTGCGTATCGTACCGATACTCTATGATACAGCAGGATGAGTTTCGGTCGAGGCAGTAAAGGCAGCACGATGGTGACTCGACGCCAGTCTCTACTCCCAAGTCGGCTGTATACCCCATTGGTACTATGCTGTGGTCTCGTGTATTTGTTCCTCCCGTACGTTCCGGCATCCTGGGGCACCCTACTGTTCCATACTGGTACTGTCAGTGAGGACACCCGCGGCATGAGCCTGTTCGATATCATGGCGGGACAGGACGAAAGGCTGAGTGCTACTTCTACAAACAAGAATAAGATTTTGGTCGTCTACTCGGGTCCCACAACGCTCGATACGACTGGCACGGGCATTCCGGCGCTCAAGAACGAACTCTATCTCAAGAATTTCGAATACTTTCTACGCCACGGCGGAGTCGACTGCACAACTCACGACACGGTACTGGTGGTGACGCACGAAGTATACGTGCACTATCGCGACGAACTGCAAGACTACAAGTGCAGTGGTGAGCACTTTGTCAAAATGGTCACGCGGGAGAATATCTGTTACGATATGGAGTCGGTCCGAAGGGTCATGAGCGGGGAGGTGGCGGGAGTCAATGTGACCGACTATGATTACTTTGTGTTTGCCAATTGTGGGACGTCGGGACCGGCGGTTCCAGAGGGACCCACGTCGCACTGGACCGACGCCTTCCTACAGCGATTCGATGAAAAAGTTCGATTGGTGGGTGTGTCGCACAATTGTTATCCGGTGAAAGACTATTTTAGACCGCACGTGCAGAGCATTGCCTATGCGCTGGACCGACGAGGCATAGAACTCGTCCTGCAATCCGGGGCGGTATATGACTGTCGGAAAGGAGGTGGGGATAAGGGGAGTATTATTGAACGCTACGAAGTGGGCATGAGCAAGCATATTATGAATTCGGGTTACGCTGTACGCAGCATTATGCGAGATACCACTCTCACCAACTACACGGGGGCCTGTGAGGGAGACGACGTGTGGATTACACATCGACTCCAAGACTATTACGGAGGAAGAGTGCCGTCCATCAATGAAACTGTATTTTTCAAAACGTCAAGAATATTGACCGACGAGATTGCCCACCTCATCAACTACACGCGGCCGATCATATGGAACTGGTAAACTTCAATACACGCTAATACAAGCACTGAACATTTACATTTTCATGCGACCTTTTCCAAACTGACACACCCTAGAATCCCCGAAGCTGATCTTGGTTGGAACTCAGGTCATAATGAGTGAGTTCATCGTCGTCGGCCGTGATCCAGGCACTGTTGAGAGCTTCACGAGCGGTGATGCGCTCGTCGGCGTCTACTGTCATCATGCGACGAATTAGAGTTTTTGCGTCGGCGGACACATGCCTCCAGTAGGCTTCGTGGAACTCAAATTCGCCGTAGCGGATCTGCCGCATGACTGACTTGCTGTCACCACGGAATGGACGGTACCCGCCAACAGAATGTAAATGACAATGCCAAGACTCCACATGTCGCAACTCACATCGTAGGCCGGCTTGTGCTCTAAGATCTCAGGAGCGACGTATCCTTCGGTGCCACACTGGGTGCGCAGGGAGTTTTTATAGAGGACTTTCTTGGCGTAGCCAAAGTCGCTGATCTTCACGTCGGTGTCATTGTCCGGAGACACGAGGAGGAGATTCTCCGGTTTGAGGTTTCGAATGGCAATTTTTTGATTGTGACAAAATTTGACGCCTTTCAGCAGCGATTCGCAGACTTGTTTCGCATCATACTCGGTGTAGTTAGCTCTTTTGATGATTCGGTCAATCAGTTCACCGCCCTGCATGTTCTCCAGAATGAGGTAGGTCATGTCGGACTCTTCGAAAATGTCGTGCAGACGAACAATCTGTGGACAGCCAGCGATCGCCTGAAGTGCGTCGATCTCATCCTGAACAGCGATAGCATCGTTTGGGTGCAAGTTTCGCCGATCGATGCGCTTGACTGCGTAACGAATATTCGACTGCTTGTGCTTTGCCTCAAGCGTCAGAGAGAACGCTCCTTGTCCAATCTGAAAGTGAAGGGATGAGGGAAGCGTATCGAATCAATGCGGGAATCGGTACAATCAAGAGCATATTGGCAAGGAGAGCTGCTCACGTACCTGTACTTCTGGCTCAAACAGATCGGCAAACGCCTTTCCACTGGATGAATCTTCGACGACATTTCCGCCAACCTTGCTGGGGGACGGCCGCTTAGGCATTTTTGACTTTCGCGTCTTGAGCTGATCCGGTGTTCCCAGGGTCGATGTGAACGCCAGGCCAGCCTTATTGAGTTTGTTCGCAGCGATAATCTGCGGAAGAAGACAAGCGACGGAAGAATGTGAGCCCGTGTCAACAGAAAATCACCACAAAAGTTGCAACGGCATCCATCAAACTTACTGCATTGACAGCTCCGCGGACCTTATTCAGCGGCAAGGCTTTCCGGATCTGTGACTGGGCACTTGTCAAATCTCTCGAAATGAGGGACTCGGCCTCAACCAGCATCCAATCGCTGGTCAGTGCCTCTTCTGCCGAATTTCGTCTCTTTGGATTCACTTGCAGTAACGACTTGATGAGATCCTTTGCATCAGGAGATATGTGATTCCAGTACTCGTCATGGAACTTGTACTGGCCCTTTATGATGACCTTCGCCAGTTCTTTGAGCTCGCCCTCGAATGGCGCGTATCCACCGAGAAGAATATAGACGACTACGCCAACACTCCACATGCTACGGGAAATTCAAGGACGTTAGCACCTCCATAAGAGCAGGGCAATGAGACGACGCAACACGTAGATCAAACTTACTCTGCTTTCGTGTCATAACCGCTCCACCTCAGGTCTAGCACTTCGGGGGCCACATAGGAAGCCGTTCCGCAAAGAGTCTGTAAGCAGAAAGGTTTGAAAACCTTCTTGGCGAATCCAAAGTCTGCCACCTTGATGCTTGTGTCGTCTTCTTTCTCCTGTAGTCAGATTTGTCCAGAACAGGAGCAAACCAGTGAGACGGACCCTATAAAGTGCTTCATCTCGCATCTGCGGTGACAAACGTACCGACAAGAGGAGATTCTCTGGCTTTAGGTCTCTGTGGGCGATCTTTTTCTTATGGCAGTAGTCGATAGCAGAAAAGAACATCTTGCATAGCTCTCGAGCCTCGCGCTCCGTGTAAACCTCCTTGTCAACGATTCGCTGTAACAACTCGCCTCCTTTCATCTCCTCCATGATAATGTATGTGTTTGCACTTTCCTCGAAAACGTCGAAAAGCCGCACAATATGAGGACCCCCACGCAGGACTTTCAAGGCGGCAACCTCGTCTTTGAGATTCGTCCTGCTCTTCTCCTGTAGATTCGAGTGGTCCACATTCTTGACCGCGACAACCTGGCGTGTTTCCTTGTGCACCGCCCGCCACACAGTTGCGAAACCACCCTCGCCCAACTATGAGCGATACATTCGATCTAATGTGAGGAGAGTGCTGACTTCGGCGCTCGTCGCTGGTACCCGCACAATAAGCATACGTACCATACGCCCAAGATCATAAAAGTGGTAAAACGGACGTCCAGAAGCCGAGTCCTCCACGAAGTCATGGGGCTACAACAGCAACAGCGCAATGATAACGTGAGATTCCCAGTGCAAGGAACGGAAACATCCAGGAAGGGCAATATCACATTAGAACGTACATGGGGGGCACTGGACTGCTTGGTAAACACTGTCATGGAATCTGTGCGCTTCGAGAGGTACGATTCGAATTTCTTTTCCAACTGTTCGATACGGTCAGCTTCTGTCTGCGCAGTTGCTGCCGTGTCTCTCTTCACGTTTCTGGCTCGATCACGCAGCACGCTCTTCTTCAGCTTGTCTACGTTCAAATACCTGTCCTTCAAATCCTTCGGTTTTTGGTCCATCCAATTGTGTTCCAGCGCCACCTTCGCCGAAGCCCGCTTCGAGGGATTGACGGTTAGCATCTGCGTAACCAAGTTCTTGGCCGGCTGTGACACTTTCTTGAAGTAATCTGGATGAAAGTCATAATCGCCGTCGCGGGTTTGATCGAACACCTCCTCTTCCTCGTCGCTATCAAACGGCAGATATCCTCCCAGCAGAAGGAACAAGATGACTCCCGCACTCCATATGTCGCACTTTGTATCATAAGCCGGCCATCGCTCGAGAATCTCAGGAGCCAAATAACCCGGCGTACCGCAGAGCGTGCGACATCCATTTTGAGTCTGAAGGCGCTTGGCGAAGCCAAAGTCAGCCAACTTGACATTTGTCTCGGTCGATACCCTCTGCGCGAGTAGGTCGAAACAATCAAAGTGAGCCCCCACGCAACCAGATGTTCCACTCACTGCTTCAGGGCTGGAGGCAAAACGTCTCTCTCTCACACACACCCACACACTACTCACCTTCAACAAGAGATTTTCTGGTTTCAGATCGCGGTGCACGACCCGGTGCTTGTGCATGTATTGCAGTCCATCCAAGATACACTTCAAAACATCGCGCGCTTCCTCTTCATTGAAAGTCTTCTTTTCAATTATGCGGTCAAAAAGTTCCCCACCCTGCATCATTTCCATCACCAGGTAACAGTAGGCCCTCTCTTCATAAACTTCGTAGAGCTGCACAATATTCGGTCCGTTCCTAACAAGCTTAAGATTGTTAATCTCGTCTTGCAACGCATCGCGTCCGCCCCAAGTCATCTTGCTGCGATCAACTTTCTTGATGGCATACTCCTGACCACTGCCATGGTGTGATGCTATATAGACTTCGGCGAAGGCACCACTGCCCACCTGAGGATAATATCAGGAGATCGTATGAGTCGCGCTTTTGAGACAAGCCCAACAAGCTAAGAGCAGCACACAATTTACGTAGAGACTTACTACTCTGATGAGCAAATACTCCGAACGAACGTCCACATCGTTCTTTTTTGGAAGGATGAGTTCAGGGACGGAGCCTCAGAAACAGCAACGCTGACATCGGCAGGTTTGGGCACAACTCCTGGCTTGGTAGTCGTCACTGTCGTCGTTTTCTTCACATACTTAGTACTTTGCATGATAGGCGTGAATTCCTCATGCTTCTTCATTGAAGGTTCCTCATATGGCTGCGGCGAAGATAGACGTCCAGGGCGGCGATTAGCTACCGGTGCGCTTTTGCCGGTGGTGGTAGCCGGAACCGTACGCTGGTTTGATACTCCCGTGGCGGAAACAGCAGGATTGTGGATGGATGTTCGATGTCGCGTCTCTGCTGGGAGATCATTGGCCGTGAGATAGATTGGCTGTGAAAAGATTGAGGAAATTGAAAAATGAGCTACAGAAGAAACAAGAGATTCCTGCACATTCGAGGCCAAAGGGACATTTGAAGCGGTTCTTGCCCAGGAGTGTAAGAGAACTTCACGCAAACTCGACAAATGATACGCACCTGCGTAACGCCCGACTTCGAGGTCGCTGTGGCTGCCGCGTCAAATTTTGAACCATTGCAGCCCATAGTTCGTAGTTATATAGAGAAGTTTGGAATTGAAACACCGGCTGAAGCAGAAAATGAGACTGTTCCACAGTTCACCATGGTTCCTGTACACACATTGATGACTCTTGCCACGCACAGGATTGAAGGATCGCGGCTGGAGTGACGTTTTCCATAATATCTTTTCTACTTATGGATGCGACAGCAACATTGAAGAAGTGTATAGTCTGTCCGCGACTCCGGAGGACGCTCGTCCGCACCGCACATTTTTCTGTTTTTGCTTTTTGCGACACCAAAAACCAAAAAAGAGAACAAAAGCAACCCAAAACTGCATCACAGCCATCACACACACGCGACGCTTCGGCGATGTTAGCCCATCTGTTCTTACACTAAAGGCAGTCCATTTGATTTTGTAGGGGTGGACTGCTTGAGAGAATCTATTCGATGGAAGCATCTTCCAGGAGCAGCCTTGCATCTCGTCGGTGTAGAAAAATAGCCACATTCAGAACTTCGGGCGGAGGACTGTTCTGCCGCAGAATACCATCATCGTGGCGCACTGTGACTCTACTTTCAATTCTGACCATGCTCTCGAGTTCTCGAGTGGTCGTATCGTTCTTGAATATCCCCAATGGCTCTGTACCAAGGCGATTTCGGCAATCTCGTAGTGCATACCCCGTTCAAGCTTCATTCAGCAGCATATGCACTGTCGGGAGGCATCCGAAAAGTCTCACCTCGACGCTCCTTCACGCCGAACGGCGTCGCGTCAGTAGCGCAACGAGCACGAATGCGATGGACGCCTCGTTGTTCGACTCGACTTCCGGCTATCGTCGTCCTACGGTTCAGTGGTATCCTGGTCACATCGCCAAAGCCGAACGTCAATTGGCCGAAACCTTGAAAGCCGTCGATGTTGTAGTGGAAGTGAGGGATGCTCGTGCCTGCAAAGCGACATCGCATCCGAAAGTGGGAGAATGGTGTGCGGGGCGACCTCGTATTGTGGTAATGACTCATGTGGATGCGATTCCGAAGCTTTCTTTGCAACAGTGGAAGCAATCGTATGAGTCTCTTGGGGCAGGGAGATGGGATGCTGCCGTGAATCTGCAAGTGCGCCATCAGGCACTGCAGGCGGCCATGGAACGTCAAAAGTATGCACCTGAAGCGTTAAAGCGACTTTCCAAGTTGTCTACCAAGAGTGCAGCGACGCCACTTCATGTCGTGTCGCCTGTTGAAAACGTGTTGTTTGTCAATGCCAAGCAGGGACAAGGCACTCATAGCATCACGCGAGCTGTCTTGAAGGCTGGCGCACATGTGCAAGAACGGCGCGAGCGACGGGGACTCAAAGAACGAGCGCTGCGTGTTGGTGTTATCGGCTACCCGAATGTTGGGAAATCGGCATTGATCAACCGACTGCTGGGTCGCAAACGAGCACGCACGGCCAATACACCGGGAGTTACGCGATCCCTACAATGGATTCGAGTCAAAGCGGAAGAGACCAAGACGAAAAGAAAGGAATTCGAGCTGTTGGATAGTCCCGGTATCATTCCAGCCAACTTGGTCGATCAAAATGATGCTGCGTTGCTGGCGGTGTGTAACTGTATCGGACAGGCAGCGTACGACAACCAGGTGTGTGTCGGATAAAGTCTGCACTTGTATATTACAGATCAATTCGATTTCCTGTCGCCCCTCTTACCACAAACATGGAACTCTTTTCCTTCAGGCTATTGCGGCATTCTTATGTGAATGGCTCAAGACTCTCCATCTGATGGGCAAAGGTAGAGTGACGTCGCCCAAATGGCCTAGAAAATGTAAGGAACGCTACGGCTTTGATCCACTCGAACCAATAGAACGGAACGACGAATTTCAGCCTTCGCAACAAGGCAACGGAGACGATAACAAACGTTATCAGACAGGGGAAGATATGTTATTCTCTGCGGCAGACAATGTATGTCGTGGCAATCAGGAGGATGCTGCACGTAAGATAATCCAGGATTTCCGTGCGGGGCGGTTGGGACCGATCAGTCTACAACTCGCTCCTGAAACTGACGACGACGAGGGACAGCAAAAGGTACAGTTGGAACAGGAGAGTTCTCAAGAGGAGTGGAGAAAACAACGAGAAGAAGAGTCAATGCGAGAACGACAGGAACGCGCCCAGGCAGCCATGGAAACGGCCAAGCAGCAGGGACTCGAGTTGCCGCCCATGGTTGAGCATAAGAGTGACAACACAAGCGACACGGACGATGAAGCTGAAGTCGGAAAAGGTCTCTTTGATGGTTGGTAGAAGTTACTCTCAATCAGACTTACTACATATGTTTCTATCGCTTATATCCCTTTGCTACAAGATATCGTTCCACACTGGCGCTTCGACTTGCCTTGGGCTTGACAACGTGTACCTTGTCAAAATAGTCTCTCGCCCGCTCTCGCAGTTCTTTCTCGTCGGGACATGAAAAGTACTTGCCTACGAAGGATCCTCTCTTGTCCAGTATTTGTATGGCCATGTCAAAGGCTGATTCGCACAAGGCCATTGTCCTGAGAGCGTCAGTGCTCGTGTCGCCCATCGTATTGGCCGCCATATCACTCAGTACTACTGATACTCCTTTGCTGGAAGTAGAGCCATCATCATTATCGTTTTCGCGCAGAATGTCTTGAAGGGATGATTGTACTTGATGCGATTGAAAATCACCCAATAGCACATGTCGACAAATCTGTGGCTCCTGGCGCTGAAGTTTTTGCATCACGACGGCATCCAACGGTAGCAAATCAACTGCAATGACGGTACTGCCGGCTGAGAGTCTATCTACCACATAGGACGTCCACCCCCCGGGAGCTGCTCCTAGCTCCAGCACAGTTTGTGGCTTGTTGTTTTTATGCGCATTTGTGAATATCCCATGCTTTTCGTCCATCTGTTGTAGCTTGTACACGGCTCGACTGACATGGCCATCCTTTTGTGCCCGTTTGACGTATTCATCCTGAACGTGTCGTCGCATCCATGAGGATGATCCAGAACTGCTTTTCTGTTTCTTGCTGTGGAAACGTGGTATGGACGTGGAGTACTGACGATGACGCATCAATGACGCCCATGATCTACAACTACTGCTGGTTACACAAGGAGGGACAACACCAAGAACAACAAGAGCCGACATCATCGCCATCAGTGTGCAAGACAAACTGCGGATTTCAAATTTGCCGTTGACGTTTTTGTTGTGGTGTCGAGTCTTGCAAAAGTGCCGATCGGACGACGCCCTGACGGGTCACCCCAGATGACCTTTTCATTTATGTTATTCATGGCTGAAGAGCATAATGTGGTCCCAGAATTATGTCTGAAATATTCAACGTAGAAAGCTACGTGACGAAGTACCACGAATAGACGAAAACAAGGAGACTCTTTGCCGCAGTAAACGGCCTTCTGCTAGGATTGCCACGGCACGAACAACGCAACGCATACTTTTGATCCCTCTTGCTGCTGTGCTGATCGAAAGCCCCGATTGCCGCTGCTGTAGTCCGTCTTGTTTTCCCCTTTTTACTTATCATAACTAGCCCCCCAACAGAACCAGCATGAGTTCAGGAAGCGCCCCATACGACATGCAGATCAAACTGCTCATGATTGGAGACAGCGGCGTCGGAAAGACATGCTTACTCTTGCGTTACGCCAACGACTCCTTTTCTCCCACCTTCATTACCACGATTGGCATTGATTTCAAGATTAAGAATATCGACATTGAGGGCACTCGCATCAAGCTACAGATCTGGGACACGGCCGGACAAGAACGGTTCCGCACCATCACCACGAGCTACTTTCGCGGCGCACAGGGCATTTTGCTCGTCTACGACGTCACGGACCGTCGCTCCTTCGAGTCCATCCGCAACTGGATCTCCCAGATTCAGCAGCACGCCGATGTCCACGTCAACAAGATCCTTGTCGGTAACAAATGCGATATGCTCGACGAAAAGGTCGTCTCCACCGAAGAAGGACAGAAGCTCGCCAAGGAGTTTGGCATTGACTTTTGGGAGTGCTCGGCCAAGAACGACATTAACGTCGACGAGTCCTTCGTTGGCATTGCTCGGGGTGTCAAAGATCGACTCGTAGCGGATGGACAGGGTGGACCGGCTCCCAAGAGCGGTGGACTCAAGATTCAATCCGGAGCGGCGGGACCGGGAACACAGAAGAAGTGTTGTTAGATTGTCGATCGACGGAAAATAGTGGATGGTTGTCTTGGTATATAGATGCTTCGAGGGATCGTTTCCATGTAAATTGCGGATTTCATGGAACAAGGAACAGAGAAGTCTCTTAGTAGAAGGCTAGCGAGGTCGGGGTTGAGCGTTGGATGGATGGTATACTTACTTTGCCGTGGGGGAGGCCAACATGGATCGGATATACACAGTATTGCGATTGACCGGTATGTCTATGTAGCTTCTTTCAATGTTTAGAAGAACGTTTATGTTTTGACCTTGAAGCGTTATTTCAGTAGCTAATAGCTAGCTATTAGGTTCCACTGCTTGGGTCGAAGGTTAGCCACAAGACTGGAGGAAGAAGAGTTAGGAGCAGCTGGTGTCCTTGCGAAAGGTCCCGAGCATCGGGCAAAGATGGTACCCCAGGAGCTTCTCTTAGCCCCTAACACCGTTATAGGACTACGAGTACATTGCTAGAGTCAGACCAGGTTGAAAAGCTACCACGCAAAGTAATTCCAGTCGTAGATTCGTAGCTATACCATGGCGCCGGCCTGAATGAATTGTAACTTGTTGTTAGCTACTCTTTACTTTTAGCTTTCTCCTACTTTCCTCTCCGTGATGACTTGTGTCTCGAATAACACTTCGTGTTGGGCATTCTACTACTCGTAGTAGCTATGAGCGCATCGAACGATGGCTCAGAATCCGTCGAGAAAGAAAAAGGGGGTGGAAAAGACTCACTCACTCTCGCGCTCATCTCGTCGCCTTCAATCCCGCGGATCGTCGATGGACAGAGGCTCAGACGGCTCAACGGACGTCGTCCCTCCGTCGCTCGTATGAGTCACGGCATCGCGCACTTTCACGCGAAACGAAAGAACACGCGGAGAAAGTTGGTTCCGAGTTCGTATTCTCTCAGTGATCTGCGACCATGATGAAGAAAACGACGATGCACCGACGCCGCACTCCCGCTTCTCTTGTAGCGTTCATTCTATACGCGTGTCTTCCTGGATTGGTCTCTTCGGCGTTTGGGAGCACTGGGAACGTACAGAGATCTCCTTCTACCGCATTTTCAAGACCGTCGCCAATACGACGACTTCCTTCTTGTTCCACGCGGCCGCCATGTTCGTCTCGTCGTGTTGCTAGTCTCACAGGAAATTATTTCACGACGACTGTGCTATACAGTGGCATGTTTGAACAGCGACCTGGTGAATCGAACGATGCCTTCTTCAAGAGATTGCACGAAATGTCCCAAGATTCTGCCACGTTTGAGCGGGCCGTGATGAACGATCAACGTCAACAGAGTGTCGACGGCGGAAGCAATGCCACCACCAGCATTTCCTCGTGTGTAAATAATGATACTTCCTTTGAAACGCCAAAAACGGTAAGCAAGTACCAACGTGTCGAAGACTGGGAAGCAGAACAGAATGAAAAGGGAAAGTTCACTTGGGATCAAAAGGTTCAGTTTGACGGTCAGCTGCTTGGTGATCAAGTCCGACAGGATTCGATTCTTCGTAAGCACTTGAACACATTCTAGTTGGCAAACGATGAAAGTATGTGATTATAAGTTGTTAACAATGATGGTCGTTTTGTAGATTCAACTAGAAGCGACACTTGTACATATCCAGATGAGTGAATGCACTTTAAAGATTGCCGTGTAGGACGGTGGCAAGGTACAATAGAAATCGGCTGGTGTGTTTCAATTCCCAAGCCTTGACATCTGCACATAGTTGCTTGTTCCCGTCTCGGCTGCATCTACACCGGAAAGAACTGCCTCGTCCATCACTACCAGCCCCTCTTCCTGTGTTTCGTCCTGTTTGTCACAGAACTTTCGCTTGAGTATCACGACCGCCGCCACACAAATACACACTGCCACGGCAATCGCAATCGGGGCAATAAAAATTGCCAAAATGACCGTGAGGACACACCACGAGGTTTCGAGGACTGTCAGGATTCCCGTCAACCAACCCTCTCCAACCAATCGTAGCATCATTTTGAATAAATGCACACCCAGTGCCAGTCCGACGCCTATCGCAATCACGACACCTTGAAATACTCTTAGTGCTGTCGTGGCAGCAGAAAGACGACGTCTCTGGTCGTCATCGTCGGTTGCGCCTCCAAACTCCTCGACGACTCCCGGCAGTTCGTACAGGCCCATCGTACTCAATGAACCCAAAAGACTCATAATCGGAACGACGAACGTCATGGCCCCGTCCACAATTTCGTCCACGACAGGAACACAGTGACTGACAAACTCTAGGATCGTCCCCGCACCCAGCAGTGTCATCCCAGGCCACGAAGCCAGCAGCGTTTCCATGGTGCCGCCCATATTGAGCAGGTTGGGGTTGAAGTTTTCCAGACATCCCACGAGGAACAAGGTCAAAACCGGTGCCACGCCCGTATTCCCGGCGACTGTGAACGAGACAGCTGTTGCTGTGAGTGCGTCAACAAATCCCATGGTAAAGCGCAGTGATGGGGAAGTGTAAAGTCTCAGAGTAGCGGCATTCCTTCTGTTGATGATGTTGTGATGATGCTGTGATTTTGTGATCGCTGATCGGCGCAATGATATTTTCTGTCATTGGCCGGCGGGACTTTTCCCAACGCGGCGTGACGGGCGCGCGCTCAGCTTGTTATCCCTATCAGAGTTGCCGCGGGAATGAGTCGAATAGACCTACCGGTAGCAAAAGAATCGAATCAAACTATCGAATTGGGTCGTCAAGAAAGCACCGATCGGATTAGGTAGACCCACAATCAATCTGCAGCGCCAGGAGGGTTCTATCGCTACGGGTCACGAAACGATACTCTGGACACCTAGCGATTTCAAGGTCCAAAGCGAGACATTTCGTGCACGACAGCAATACACCAACAAATAACTCGACTTTGTTAACGATAAAGTTGAATATCGGCGAGTTTCCTCGTCAGCCTCATGTCATTGTAACTGTGTCTGCTTGCTCCGTCTTTGGAACCTCTTTCGTTCCCGGCGGTTACATTCCGCACACCCAAGTTCCCAACGCGCCATATAGCTCCGTCGATCTTGCCCCTGTACTAAGACCCTCCCACAGAAGCGTTCACTCATCTAATTCAAAGTAGTCGACGCCCCAGACATGTTTCCGATCTCAAGAAAGTTCGAGACGACGATACTCTTGATACCCTGAAGTTTGTTATTGTGCCTGGGCAAGACGGCCACGGCATCAATTTCACCGACCTGAACGAGTCCTTCGTCCAATTCCAACAAGGAGGGCTTACTCTCACTTTGATTGTAGCCATACACGTCAACTTCGACCCCTTGTTCAGCATTCGGAAACTTGATGACTTTGCCATTCATGGCTTTCGCTAGTTTGATGAATTGACACCACCCGACAAAGTACTTGCGTCGATTCGAGTCTCCACCTGCAATTCCCTTGATCAGCTCGCTTCTCCCCCCAGCCTGCTTGAATTTGAATCCCTGAATCTTTTTTCCCTCTCCGGCACACCAAAATCCAACAGCATTGTCCGGAATGACACCCTGCGAATAGTGCAGCATCAAGCGTCCTCCCGAGTTGCTCTCAAAGACTAAATAGCAGCCTGTTGGTCCCTCGTTCTCCGACATGATTTAACTGGTAGATGTGAAGATCTCGAGGATTCAAGGTACGTTGAAGAAGCCAAATATGGCACGAAAACGATGGCGCCGGGAGTTAGACGGGATTGAGCCGTTGGTCTTGTGGTGGAGTGGGTGCAATAAATGAGGCCCCAATCTTCACAGTGCAGCTCTATTGGCGCATTTCGAAATCAATGGGGCTTCCCGCCAAATCCGCGCGCGCCACGAAACTCAACGGAGAAAAATTCACAAGTTTTTAAGCCTGAATATAAATTATATACATTGACTTTTATGTAGCTCAAGTTTATTCACCAACTTTCTAGCTCGCGAGGGGACTCGACTCGCTCATCAGGGCTCATGTTGTTCGAAATCACCTCACTTTTCGACTGCCATTCTCTCCGGCAACCGGATTCATCTTTGTTTCTATTACAGTACGACAGCAGAGAAAGTGTGCAACGAATTGCTATTTCTACGGGCATTACCGAGTGCAGGACTACGTACGCACCAGTAGAAAGTCGCCGCTGGGTCATATCACGACACGACACACCAACTCATGCTTGCGGCGTTACTTCTCCGGCGTTCACGACAGCCATAGTGCCGTGGGCTCCAGCTAGTCTCGCACACATAGCACCATTCCATACCGCAAGGACACGACATGTGATTGCAGCCGTCACTCCGAACGGTACGGAGTGTACAGGATGGACAGGACCTAGTGTTGGCCAGCTGCCCCACAAATGCATACTCGTCGTCCTCTTGGGTCGTACCAATCTGTTTAGCATAGGAGACACACGACACACCTCGATGCGACTTTTCACGACCTCCGAATATGATTCCTCCACCTTCCGAGCGCATGGTCCATGGGCGTCGACATAAGCCACAAAATACGACATGGCACTTGGCACAGCACATGCGTCGTCCATCGTACTTGTCGGACGGTTCCGGTGGCGACTCGGTGTTAAGAACTTGAACGTTTATAAACTCCGGTTCCGCCCAGTACAAATTTTCTGGCTCGGCCTCAGGCGGCTTGTACCATAGAAGGTATGACTTGTTTTCGTTCTCCCTCTTTTGTTCTCGGTTTTCCGCGTTCGCCAGCCACGTGTAGCCACAGTCAGGTGCGGGGCAGTGCAGCACTACCGATTGATCATCAGTTTTGTGTGTCAACTGCCGCAAGGCTACTGCTAAACTCCATTGCTCATATCGAATCAGATCGTGTCTCTCATCTCGGGAATGATACCAATACCACCAACTCTCGTAGTACCGAGAGGTTCGTTTCTGGTGGTCAAGCGGCGTTGTCGATTCTCTTGCCGTACGGAACCATCCCACCAAGCGGAGGAACGCCATGACGACAAACGCAATTAACTTTCCAAGTGGTTTCTGGGGATGCTGCCGTTTGATACACTTGCGAATGGTGTGGTCCTCGAGTTCCGAGCCACACGCCAGTGGGCAATGGAGCTCATTTCGTCCTTGATTCGTAATTCCCTCTTGTAAAACACTTTGAACATGTCGATAAAGACAGGATTGACAAAGAGTCTGTCCACAACAAGACAGCCCGACCGGAGAATACACCGTGTCCGCACAAACGGGGCACGATGAGTCTTTGCCGTCTCCCGAAGAAGCGGTCGGCCGCCGTCGTTTTTGCAAAATCTCACCAAGAAAGTAGACGAGGCACACGCCGACAAGGAGGGAGACGAAACTCCTCATGCTAGTAGGACTGTTCGGTGACTCCAGGTCGACAAGGGCACTGGGAGTGCTCATAGTGGAAGTGTATGCGTTGTAATCGTCCAGCACTCTCTCTCGTCAATCGCAGCAACGCATCAGCGCAGAGTGTGCTGTTATTGCCGCCGCCGGCATCGAATTCCGAAACGTGATGAGAAAAGAAAAAAAGAAGTGAAGTGGATGTGAGGTGAGTGGCGGCGCGCAACGCGCGCGCGGTCAACATGGAACGAGTCACGAGTCAATGAATCCTGAGTCGACTGAGTCGAGTCCGGTCCATCGCTGGAGCTCTCGTCTTTGGCAACCTTTTCTTCGTGTTGGAGAATGGCAAAAGACGAAGCAAGGTCTATTCTTCGTTGGTGCCTTCAAAGATTCACTGCTTCCCAGGACCGCATCGGGCAGGCGAAAATGCTAAAATGGTCCTCTCCCATCGGAGAGAGGAGGAGCTAGCATGGAAAGCACGCAATCCTATCTCAACTATAAAAGCTAGAGGTGTCTAATAGAGAAATCGTACCTTGGCTGTAAGAATATAAGTATGTATTGGCTTGTAAGTATGACCGCATGCATCGAAGAATGCATGAGGGTGGGAGCTCACGAACAGCCGGGAACGGCAAAGTTGGCCAGACCAGCATTCGGGCCCGCGTTGCTGTTGAGTCCGATATAACCTGGGTTCCCGCTGTTTATCCAATCGGGCTTGCGAAGAAAGACAGTCTGACCATCAACATAACCTTCTAGGAATCCGCCCTTGTCAAATGTTATGCCGTTCAAGTTCAAACCAGTGTTGCTGAAATCAAGAACAGCGGTAGGAGTGTCAAATCCAACATTAACTCCTGCCCAGTATTCATTACGGGGTTGAAAGCTGATATTGCAATTGGCATTGCTATCGGCGAGTCCAGCTGTTGGCTGTGGCGTCGGCAGGAGAGTGGGTTGTGGCGTTGGGGACGGTGTGGGGTG
>OLMU01003920.1:0-25398 GCA_900291995.1 Licmophora abbreviata | reverse complement strand
AGATCATCATCATCTTCGTCAGTCATTGCGATGGTCCTGTCCAGTCGCAGCACGACATGATACTGCTGCGCCGTGTGTTGAAACTTGATCACAGTTTCGGCCTCATCGCTGCTTGCAAAGAGCGACGACTGGATGCTACGTTGGGCTTCCGCATCCAGGTAGCGCATACAGAATGAAACAATGTCGCGATCGCTGCCGCCACCAAAGTCATTTCGGTAGACTTCGCACAGCTTTGGCAATACAATCAGTCGTCGATCCGATGCCTGCAGTTGGGTGCGAATCACGGTCGTGGCGGCGGCATTGAGTTGCTGATTTAGGTCAGTCGGAATCAGAATAGGAACTGATTGAGGACAAGAAACGTCACCAGTGTTCTGTGACAAAAAATATGCAGAGTGTGAGAAAGAGAGTTGGTTTGTCTCAGAAAGCGAGATCAGATTCGAAAGCGCACTCATCAGGAGCTCACCAATACAAAATTGATTCTTGCATCTGCCTGCTCGAGGGCGTAGAAACGATACGCATTCGACTTTCTCGGTGCTTCCACATACGGCGGCTTTGGTGAAACAGCCTTGGACAGATTGCCGCGAATGATGCAACAATGCAGCTCTGCCAGGGAGAAGACATCTCCCCCGATCTCGTACGATGTACTGCGCATAAAATGCGAACAGGAACGCTGGTGGAGCGAGGGAAACAACAAACGTGCGGGGAGCGATGAGAAGCAAGTAGTGTTTATATAGCAAATACAACAAGAATCGAAGGAATTCCGCGGTGTCGGTCTCATGATTCCTCACCTTGGTCAAAGGCCCCTTGACAGTCACTAGCAGGGCGTGCTGCAAGAGGCAATGATAAAGATTGACAAACAAGCAGAGCGCCTCGCTGCTCGACAGATCGATATCCCCCAGTGCAACGTGTCGAAGTCTGCTCGTCGCGTTCAGAAAGTCGACGAACTTCTGTGGGTCTTCTCGGAGCGAATCCTCAGAAAATGAGAGAGACATCGACAGGAGGCGCTCAACAAAGGAACTCAGACTCCCAGTTGAGATACTCTCTCCCTGCTCGTTGGACAGTGCTTCACAATCAAATACCATCTTTCGGCAGTTTAATATTGTACGATGCAACATCTTGGAAGAGGAGGACACCTTCGCCCACTTTCCTTGACCACCAGACAACGACGATTCGACTGAGTTCTGGAATCCTTGCCAGAATCTAGCTTTCCATAGCGCTTTCTCCCGCACGCTGTCTTCGTCTTCGAGCTCCTCAGGGCGCCTTGAGCATGACTCCATAGCATCATCAAGTTTCTCGATGAAAGTGCCCCTCGCTTCCTCTCCGCTGAAAGCAATGTAGTGACATTGCCAGGCCGATTCAATCGTCAGAATCGCAAATCCAGGAAGAGGACTGAGAACATCAAGCTCGTTAGGGCGGGCTATCTCAATATCAGCAAATGACAGCTTCAGAGATGGCTTCTTGGTTAGTGGCGCGTAAAAGACTATGCCGCTCTCATAAATGCCACACCACTCCTCCCGCCAGTGACTTTCCCAAAGGCATCTTGCGACTAGTGACTCGTATACTAAACTCTGGCTGGAATCTTCCGGGAGGACCCCGACCTGACTCGATCCACCCAGCAGAAAGGACGAGTCGAACTCGTTGAGAGGGGAGATGTGAGTACAGAGATCGCTCGAGAATTGTCTAGCAGAAGCCGAAGATGCAGTCTCGTTTCGAATCTGTGAGAGCATATGGGATGCTGTTCGGCAAGACTGGTCAGAAGCGCAGAGCTGACCAGCGAGAAACTTCGGTGGGTGGAGCGATCTTCTCTGCGATACCTCTTCCTCCATTCTCCGCATTTCCCGATTCACGACAACGTAATGATCTCTACCTGAGCGACGGCGGTTGCCCTTGCTCGATGTTCTGATCCTCCGAGTGGTCGGTTCCTTCGACGGCGGTCTTCTTGGGCGTACGTTGGTCTTCGCTATTGGAGTCATTATCTTCTTTCCTGCGCTTACCGTGCCCTTTCCGACCTTCTTGCTTTGTTTGACCACTTGCTTCCCAGTTTTCGATGTGCCGGTCTTGACGGACTTGGCAATCTGACCAATAATTTTCTTGCCACGTTTCCCGCTTCGTGGAAAGTCCGGCGGCGATGAATAGGAGACCGGAATGTCATCCCAGAGGGCATGGTGACCTTGTCTATTGATGATCGCGGTCCCATCGTCGCCATCAAAGCTTGAGCTGCTGGTAGTTCGGGCGCGATGCCCTCCATCTGGCTTGGGCAGACCGGTGGGGGTTCGGGCCAACGCACCATCACTCGCATACCCGCTAGACAGATTTTCAGAAAGAGCAGGAGAAGCGAGAGCGATGTTAGTGATTTCAGAGCGCATTAAAGGGAGATCGAGTGAGTTTCACTACATACATGTACCTTGTGAAAGGGTCGCTCTTCCGCTTTGGTATTGTCTCGCGCCGGTGCGTCTGGCCAAGCCGAATAAGGGAAGCAAGCTCATCGCCCGTGCGAAGCCTAGAGAACGAAAGCATCTCGCTTCTCTCAACCTCATCATCGGCTCGCAGCTCAATTGATGGCTCGCCCGTGGATGCCGTTTCACCTGAAACTCGCACGACGTAAAGCAGCTGACGACGCCTGGCGGTTCGATTCATCATCTCGATCCAGACAGGGACATCCACGTCGTAGTGCCCAGCAAGAAGAGAGCGAAGCTCCGGGTCACCTGTACTCAGGGGCTCCGCAATATCAAGACTTCCAATATTAGGTACGACCGGTGCTGCAAGCTGGGCTTTCAGTTGGATCGGCTGCATCCACTGGCGGCTTCGCCTACGTCCGTCGTCGGAATCGTCGATATCCCGCTCATTCTCGTCATCGGACTGCCGAGCCTCCCCGCCCATACCAAAAGATTGAGGTCTGTACAGGCCAAGCATCCTACCACCATATGTCGCGCTCTCCTGCGAGCCAACTCCGACCTGATACTTTGACCAGCGCTGATGCCGTAGCCAGAAAGCGCCCCCAAGTGTCAAGTACGATGACTGAGTCTCCTGCGACATATCTCGTCCACTACGGGGGTCAAACTCACTCTCATGGGTGTAGATGCGAAAGAAGCCGTTCTTGGTAGGCGCAGTCGATACCCACTTCAGCCACCACCCCCTATGAATCGAGAGATATCTAATTTCAGTTTCATCGCCCTGATTGGATCTCGTGAGAAGCTTTACCAGGACCTTGTCTCCGCTCTTGATCAGTCGAGACCTAGCTCGAGTAGACGCCGATGGATGCGATCGTCCCAAAACCCCAGACTGAACCTTCTCGATTACGATAGTCGACATTGCTCTGTCCTGAAGAACAGCGAAGCCTCCCCCGCTACACACAAAGAATACTCCTCGATCGTCGTCGGGTACGACTTCCTGCAGAATGACATTGTCTCCGCTCCGCAAGTAGATGCTCTCTCCGAGTGCGTCGACCTCTTCGGCTTCTTCGTCTTCTTCGTCGTCCGTCGACTCTGAGAGGGGAATGTCCGGTCTTTCCTCGTCCATCTCTTCTTCATTAAGCTGGACGGCATTCTTCTTGACCCATTCTCGAGCTAGTGGACCAAGCGAACTGTGCTTTCCGTTGGACACTTCCAGGTTGACCATCTCCGTTCGACCCAGTTTCCCATGAGTATCCACTCCGTCTGGCATAGCGTAGAGCGTCAGATTCATGTGTTGATCGCCAAGCACCCTCGCCAACGAGAAAGGTCGAATGCCGGGAAGATTGAGACACTTCCAGTCCAACAAGTCAACATAGGCCGTCCACAGTGCGAAAGTATAAGTGTCTGCGTATTCCATTGAGTCGCCCCGCCCTTCTTTCGCCGCTTGATGGACTCCGCGTCTTCGAAAATCGGCTCACCTAAGACCGGCAGCGCTTCTCCTGGTTTTGTGGCCACCATACGATCCATACTCCCCTCGACCGTAAATGCAACATGGGGGAGTTCATAGTCCCCATTCTCGCCATTATTACTCTTTGTCAGAGAAAAGTGAAAGGTCGGATTCATCTTTTTCATAAAGGCCATGGCCGCACCGACAATGGCTCGTTGAATCATGCCCATTTTGATGGGTTCCTGCAACTCTGCTGCAAAATAGGGACGTCCCTGTGGAACCTTCTTGACCTTGAGCTGATAGTGGAATTCAAAGCGACGCTGCTTCCCGATAAAGTAGGATGCGGCCGACTGCGGTTCGTTCACATCGGGAGTGCGAACCATAATCATCATGACACCATCGAACCATTCATTGTCCAGACGGTAGGTCTGGCCACTGTTGGGAACCATACGACGGTCTCCGGGGAGTACAAGAAAGAGGGATTCCAGAGATGGATGCGGAAAGGTCAATGGCTTCTTCTTTGGCGACTCGACAGTATCACTACTACCAAGCTGTTCAGGGAGTAATAGTCCATCACTGTTGTCGTCGTTGTAGTCTTGCTCAAACAACATTCGCCCTCTCGGTTCCATATGATCATCATCACCCTGTTCCAAAATACTACTAGTCGTTGTAGTATCGACCAAAAGTCGCGTTTGCTCCCCAATGTCGCCTTCTTCCAAGTACAGTTCGTCTTGAAGTGCATCCTCCTCCTCCTCTAGTTCATCCTCATGATTCTGTTGTTGTTGTTGTTGTTGTTGTTGGATCGTGACGTAGTACAGTAGTACAACAAGGCACAGGAGCCATGCCACAAGCGTATATTCGGCAAGATGTGTGACCCACAGTCGATGTGGTTGTGAGTTTCCCAAGAGATAGGCAGATACTACGAATAGGGTCTGTCGCAAGCCACGTTCCACTCCTCGAACGACCCCTCCTTGTACTGCATCATTGTTTTCTTCTTTCGTAGTAGGTGCTCCTACGGACGAGCAGGAGGAAGAAGCTTCGTCGTCGTCGTCGTCTCTACTCTCGGAGGATCTTCCAATCGCAGAAGTAGTTCCAGAGTGTGACACTCTCCGACGATGTTGTTGTTGTTGTGTAGCAATCGGATCGTCTGGACCATCATTCACGCCCACCGCCCCGTAGTTAGTTCTTCTTCTTCTTCTTCTTTGCTTACTAGCAGTAGCAGTAGCAGTAGTAGCTGTGGGGTGACGTTTGTCGTTGTTATTCACCACGAGCAAGGCTCGACTGACCCGACGCAAGGGTCTTCCGGCAGCCTGCAAGACTCGTCGATGCGCCGGTGTAGTAGTAGAAGTAGTAGTAGAAGAAAAAGTGTTGGGAGCGGGCGATGGAGTATTACTCGTACTTCTTCCTCTACTAGGAGTAGTAGTAGTCGTCGTAGTAGTACGACCCGGTGTGCTGTTCATGCTTGTGGCACTCAAAGAGGAAAAGGCGTTTTTTTTGGATTGCTAGTGTTCTACTCGCAACCGACAAGAAGGAAGGGTGGCACACGACGATAGAGAGTGATTGTAGGACGAGGAACGCGCATGTATATCCAATATAGCAGAGAGCAGCAGTAGAGACGTTTCATGGTTGCCTCGAACACACTGTGGTAGTAGACTAGGGAGTGAGTGAGGATGAAAGATTGAAAGATTCATTGGGTTCGACTCATTCGACTCGTTCACTCTTCACGAGCTCCACCCTCGAGCTTTGACACGTGTCGGTTGGAATGTCGTAGACCTTTCGTTGCCTTTGTACTAGCGTAGATACTCATTACAGTTGTACGAAGAGACATTTTCAAACACTCGTCCCGCCGGCAGGCTCCTCCAACAACAGGATGATACAAAGTATGAGACACACACACACATGATGATGATCGGGTGAGCAAGGCTGACAGTATGAGAAAGAGCCGAATCGACCTTGACCAACGCTGCTGCTCCTTTGTAAACAGAATTTCCTCAGAGACATGTCGGACGAGGACTATCATCGTCGTCATCATCATGATCGTGAGGAGGAAGAGACGAGAGATCAACATCCCGTAAGAAGCCGTACCATGACGACGACATCACCGTCCTCACGACCCAAGACTACTACTGCTCTTTTGGAGCTTTCCAACCACCAAACAAACAAGACGAAAAAGAAGAAGGTTCTCTACGATGACATGGGTGAACCCATCTTGGTCAGTGACAATGACGACGACGACGACGAAAACACTGGAGTCGACGACCCTACTACTGCTGCGCCAAACACGATGATGATGATGACGACGACGACAGACTATCATGAACCACCGCCCTCGTACAATCCATCGTGGTTGGCCAATCGTTCCTCTCCACCTACTTCTATTACTGCTGCTACTGAAAAGAAGAACAAGGCTCGTTCTGTCTTTCGAGAAACTACCATTGATCGACGCACCAAGACGCCCTCCTACAACGAGCATACTACTACTAGAGGCAGGCCTGGAGACGACCACGTGTCGTCGTCACTCGCAAGACGACCTGTCTTGACGTCCATTACCAACCACACACGGCCTGCTTCAAATTGTTACTACTCTTCTACCACTTCATCTGACGACGAAGAACCTTCCTTGCTACCCTCCCGCGATGGTGGCATGCACCATACTACTACTGGTACTACTACTAGTAGTAGTAGTACTGCACAAGAACGACGCTCTTCCTGGCTGTATGGTGAAGACTTGTTAGTATTGCAACAGCCGAGTCAGGACACTTCCTTTGTGGTGAGTACCACCACGACGGCACGCAGTGTTCTATCGGGTGTTGCGGCAGAGGAAACCGAACGTCGGATCGATCGACCGCCACTGCGTGTGTCCTTTTCTACAACTGTCGAACAACACAACAATAACAACAACACTGCGACACGACATGGACATGCTGCTGATGATATAGAACAAGGAAGAGGCAAGGATGGTGTCGTTCATGTCAGGAGTGAACACGAGGCAGGTCGTTGCAGAGATCATGTTGATTCCAACCAACAACAACCGCAGACTTCGTTGTCGTCATGGTGGTCCTCTCATGTCTACCCTACCCTTCGGAACGCATCTCAATTCACGGTACAAGAATTTCAACACTGGTCTCATGTGGCGGTGCATCGGGTGCGTGGTGCCGTGCACTATCGTCGTAATGATGAATCTGATGACGAAGAGACTGATTTGCTAGATCATTTGAGTTATTTGCAACGCGTCCACAAGGAAAAGGTGGGACGCATGAAGAGGGTGGACTATGACGATCATTATGACTTTGCCATTATTCTGCACCCGCAAGCGGTCTATGCCTATTGGGCTGATTTATTGGACTTTCGACAAGAAGTGTTGGGAGAAGAGACTCTGTGGGAGGATGACACTACCATGCTATCGTCGTCGCAAGGGACGGAAGAGAGTGAAAAGACGAATGCCGGCGCTGTGCAGGATGTCGATCCAGTGTCGTCAGTGATTGATGCAAGACCCTTCTTGTCACCGTCCCTGGGTATGCGGCAGCGTCGCAAACCTACCACCGAGACGCCTCGTACAACCACCAACGCAGCAGCAGCCAGGCGTGATGAGGCGGACGGGATCTTTTCAGGTGGCATCTTGTACGACTCTGGACGCCCCGTGGCGAGACGGACGCGTACCAGTATCTTTCAACAAGCGGTAGGCCTGCGGCAGTCTATTTCGGGTTCGAAACTCGAATACGATGCGGACGACGACGACGAAGACTTTCATACGCCGAACCCTAGAACGCCGCTCTCTCCAAAGACAAGCACCGTGACACGCCGTCGCTGGGGTACCGCTGCAATGTCGGCCAATCGGACGCCGACGCCGAGTCGTGGGGGTGCTACCGAAATGCCACTGTCCTCGTCGACCGCCGCCATGACACGCCGTCGCTGGGGGGCATCGCAAACCCCTGTACGATCCGCTTCTCGCCGGTCGCTACTGTCGAGAGGATCGTCGATCCGCAAGAAGCGACGAGTCACTCAGGTTGTCTTGCCTCCCTCATCGACACAGCAGGAATCTGTAAGCGACGATGAAATTGCGTCGGGGACTAACCGACGAAAGCACAATCCCAATTCGCTTCGGATTGAAGACATTCCTACTCTTGTCATTCCTCGGGGAATCGTTGCCCGAACGCATGGTATGATGGAGTTCCTTTCGGCGCTCAAGCGAGGTATTGTAGTACGGCGCCATCGACCTATGAACACCGCCGTCTTTATCATGCTGTTTTCTTTGGACGGAGGTGACACAATTAGGTAAGTGATCTCAACTTGGGGGAGGGGGCAGTGGAGTTCAAAATGATCTACGTCTATCCTATCTCATGCATCCGCCCTCTACTTTGTCTACCATTCTGTTAGGTATCAGGTCGTTGAGGAAGAAGAAGCGAGGATGCAGTTTCACGAACAGCGCTTCCGCCACAATAGAAAGATCGAAGAATGTAAACGAAACGACTCTGATCCAGTCGTTCCAGATGAAGAGTTGCCGTTTCTCCCGCTCGCAGATGCTATCGCTGCCATGGAGCATCGCCAGAAAAAGTCGAAGCAGGAAGAACGAAAGAGAATCTTGAAGGAAAAGGAAAAGAAAGTTCCCAGCAAAGTTGCTGATATGGCTTTCAAGGCGGCCAACAGCGGTCAGATTCGTGTTTCGGATATTATTGCCGTTCATCCGGCCCGCCACGAAGATCCTCGCTCGTCTGACGGCGAGCTGGGAACGTTTTCACTGCGTCGATCGAAAACGAGCTATCATACCCCGTGTACGTTTTCACTCGTCACCAGGGTTGAGCGGACATTTGTTGCGAAGACAGCCAAACCGTTCAACACGGCTGGGAGTGAGAAATGGTACTCTGGCGAAGGAAAAGATGCGCAATTCAAATCGTTCGACATTGAGACAGCAACAGACGGAGAGTACTGGTTGGCTTTCAGGGGCTTTCTTCTCTTGCATCGTGATGCTGCGTCCAATCGATTTGCTCAGCAACGTAACGCTGGATTCGGGTCAAACATCAACGCTATGATGGAGAATCAGAATACATTACACGAAGACGAGTTCAAGGAGCCTCCCGCTGTCTCTCTTGCAGAGAAGTGCCTGGTGAAACTGTTTGGGAAAGATGACGCTTACATGAGAGGGCATGTGATGCCTGATGCGGTGCCTCCTCCGTCGTCTGACTTTCTAGGATTCCTTTCGCCCGGAACACAGGTATGATACGACTCTCTCGTTACTTGCAATATACACTGCGGATGCCGTCCTCACCTCATACCCTGTTCCTTTCGTCAGATTTGGAGCAGGCTTCGCCTGGCGTTATTCCAGACGCAACGC
This sequence comes from Licmophora abbreviata, assembly GCA_900291995.1. Taxonomy (NCBI): domain Eukaryota; phylum Bacillariophyta; class Fragilariophyceae; order Licmophorales; family Licmophoraceae; genus Licmophora; species Licmophora abbreviata. The sequence continues at coordinate 16,226 of OLMU01003920.1, read as the reverse complement.
ATCTATGGCCTCGACAAAACTCGCGTCATGATCAAGGTTCGCTGCCCTTCGGACCGAATCACGGATCTAGCGGAGGTACTACGGCTCAAGCTGATGAACCGTGATGGTGAGACAACGCCTAAGCGCACGCGTGCTTTCCAGTTTGTTGCAACCATGGATTAACTCCTCCTTCTTTATCTCTGTGTGATATCAGGCAAGTTGGAGCTCTTTCGAGAGGACAACATCGCAAACTTCCGTCCACCGAACGACGAGCTGGACTCACCTTCTTTCCTGGGAGAAGCGTCTCTCTTCCGATCTTCAGAACGTCAAACCATAATCGACTATATTATTCGGTCGAGAGTTGACTACTCCGGAGCTGGACTAGGACAGTCGACCGACCCTCTTGGAACCATGATTCAGAAGCGAGTCCCACTTCACATGCACGCGAAACTCGATGCATTGTTCAACGCTTGGTTCTTCTTCTGGAGAAAGGAGAATTGGGTTGGTCGCCTCTCGAATGCAGTGTCGGACGTGGAATCACAACATCCCATCGACGGATCCGTCCCGAGCGCTCATCCGTGGGAGCAGGAATCTTTCATCTCGGCTCGCCAAGGAAATATTCCAAACGGTTTCTACCGCTTGTTCGTCGGCAGCTTCAACCAACCATTGGACTCCATCGAGCAGTATTTTGGAGAGAAAGTCGCCTTCTACTTTGCGTGGTTGCAACATTTCTCCTTCCATTTGCTGTTCCTTTCTATCGCTGGCCTTATCGTCTTTATCTGCCAGATCCGGAGTAATAATTGGGATCATCCGATTCGGCCTTACTTTGCGACCCTAGTGATGCTCTGGTCCTTCGTCGTATTGGTCAACTGGCGCAAACGTTCAAACTATTTGGCGTACCAGTGGGGCACGATGGATTACAAGGAACAGGAAACAACGCGACCTCAGTTTCATGGCAAGCCTCGCTACGACGCAATTACGGGAGAGGAAGTTCTCTACTACCCGTCGTGGAAACGTTGGCTCAAGTACGCTGTGAGCTTCCCCATCATTCTCTTGTTCACGTTCGGTTCTCTCATTCTCATTCTATTTGTCCATGCGAATCGCGATCTGATGTTGGCCCGATACTACGAAGATATCGGAACTACTGGAGCAACCACGTTTGAGTTTACCTTTTCGATCAGTTCGATTGGTATGCAAGCTCCACTCGACGCTGTGGAGCTGAACAAGGAGGTTTTCTACGATCCTACGTTCTGGTTCATCGTCGCTGGGCTACCTGCTCTTCTTGGCCTGTTTTTGCCGCTTCTAAACTTTGTTTTGATGCGCGTATCAGTGTCTCTCAATAACTTCGAAAACTACCGAACGGAGACGGAGTATCGGACGCACTTGATTATCAAGGTATTTTCTTTCCGATTCGTCTGCTACTTCGCTACGCTATACTACTACTCCTTTATTTCCGTCGGGACGACGCAAGCAATCGAGAATGGAATTCTTCGGGTCGGAACTGGTGTCTTCGTGTACATCACGGTCGTCCATTGGTGGGGAGTCTTCCTCCAAGTGTTCTTCCCATTGCTGATTTACCGATTGAAAGTCTGGTCTGAGAAAAAGCAACTACACGAGGAGCTCCGCCAGATCGAGCTAGAGGAATCCGATCTTGTTGCTGCCGAGGCAGAATCGTCTCGAGAAAAAGACCGAGACGAGTTCAAGAAGACCGAATTTGAAAACACGAGGGTTCACCTCGTCAATAAGCGTTTGCTTCTCGATCAGGCGCAAGATGATATTTGGCTTGAAACCATGTTGCCCATGCACGATAGCTTTCCCGAGTACATTCAAGCTGTTGTGCTTTTCGCCTATGCGACTTGCTTTAGTGTTGTTCTTCCTATTGCTCCGCTGATTTGTCTACTGAATCATCTACTGAGTATGCGCTTGGATGCCTACAAACTATGTCGGGGCCGGGCTCGAACGCTCGCTCAGAAGACAGGCGGAATCGGAGTGTGGGAGCACGTTTTACACATTGTTACCGTCATCGCGGTTCTCACCAATTGTTGGCTCATGGGCTTCGCAAGTGCTAAGTTTACCGAGCTTGGCCAGAAGATCGGTAACCTCGCTCTGTTCTGTGTCGTGGTCGGCTGGGAGCATGTTATGCTACTCATCAAATACGTTATGCAGACATCAATCTCGAAACTTCCAAAGTGTATTGAAGACGAAATGAAACGCGAGCAGCACAAGGAGACGAGGAGAATGAACAAGGCAATGCGCTCCAAGAGTGGTCGTCGTTCTCAGTATGGTCGTGACAGTCGCAACAGCTTGTGCGGCCAGTCTCGCCTGTCAGTAGCATCGAAACAGTCTTCAGTCGGCGAGGAGCGAAGAGAGACCTGCGACGGATCGAAGAGAGACGCTCGACGGATGCTCTCTGAGGAAGAATCGAATGCCTCAATCGCGCCATGCACGAGCCTGGGTCGTGGCACTGAGTATCCGACAATCGGCATGGCAGTGAGTACGGTGTGTGAAGAATCCTGTGGCGGCGACTCCTCACATGTGTCCACTGCAAAGGCCCCAACGCCGTGTCGGCTCGAGATGGACTGCGAAGGCTCGATGTCCGTACGGATGGATCAGCGAGTGGACAGTCCGTTTGAAATGTACGTTGCCTCCAAAAGCTTTGATTCGCCTTCGATCACGGAAGGACGACGTCAACTGGAAAGCACTGGAAACATAAGTGAATTATTAGGAAGTGGACTCGAGGAGGAAGGAAGTCTTGCAACGAACGAAAATGAGACGCCCGTCGCGGCTTCCAGACAGGACGAGGAAAACGCTGCAGCTGCGAAAAGAGTCCAGAGTCGTCTGCATCGACTAGAGCAGAGACTGGACGGAAAGGCCAAGTAGAGGGCCAACGCTACACCATCAAATACAGCATAGTGATGATCCCGAATGACTGCATAAGATATATTTATTGAGCTGCATCGCAACAGAGACGGATTACAGGTAGCGACATGCCGTTCTTTGACTTTCCTCTAGTAAAGACCAATCACATCTCCAGTTTCCGTGTCAATGTCAACATTATAGAAGCCTGGTCTGGTGGGAAGCCCAGGGATCGTCATTATATCCCCAGCGATGGGGTAAAGAAAGCCGGCCCCGGCACAACTTCGGATCTCACGGACTGTGATGCGAAAGCCTGTCGGCACTCCTTTGGCAGACGCGTCGCAACTGAACGAATATTGAGTCTTTGCAATGCAGATTGGCAGGTTCCCAAAACCCGACTCCTCGTACTGAGCAATTTGCTTCTCTGCAACATCCGTGTAGTCGACCCCATCCGCGCCATAGATCTCCTTGGTAATGCACTCAATCTTTTCCTTAATGGGGAGATCAACGTCATACAGGAACCGAAAGCTCGACTCATCATTTGCCTGGCAGGCACGCTCCACGGCTGCCGCAAGGTCAGCCGCTCCCGCCCCGCCTTCAGCCCAATGATTAGCCAGCACCGCATCAAAGGCACCGGCGTCCATTGCTGCTCTTCTTACAGCTTCAATTTCATCCTCTGTATCAGTCTTGAATTTGTTGACGGCGACCACCACATTCACACCAAACTTCTTGGCATTCTGAACATGCTTGGCCAAGTTCGCGGCTCCCTTGGTCACAAGCTCCGCATTGGGCTCCACGTACTCTCTGCTGAGAGGCTTGCCCGCCATGACCGGCGGACCGCCACCGTGCATCTTCAATGCTCGCACGGTAGCCACAATCACAGCACATTTGGGTTTGAGGCCGCTCGCGCGACATTTTATGTTGAAAAACTTCTCCATGCCAATATCAGCTCCAAAGCCAGCCTCCGTCACCACGAACCCGTCCTTTCCAACCAATTTCAAAGCGATTTCATCCGCCACGACGGATGAGTTTCTATTACACAACAAGAAACGACGAATGGGAATAAGAGACTGAAATGTCCTCGCTCCTTCACATTGCAATATAGAATACATTCTTTTCCCTACTTACCCCGTTGCAATATTGGCAAATGGTCCAGCATGGACCAGGACAGGTGTGCGTTCTGCCGTCTGCATGAGCGTGGGCATCAAAGCGTCCTTCATCAAGACCGTCAAGGCACCACCGCATCCCAAATCATCTGCCGTAATTGGAACCTTGTTTCTCGAGTACCCAATCACCATACTGCCCAGCTTTTCTCGCAGATCTGGCAAGTCCTTGGCCAATGCCAGGACCGCCATGACTTCGGACGCCACGGTAATATCAAAGCCAGTTTCCCGCGAGTGCTGCATGCGCGATCCATCGTTCCTTTGTCTATCTTTCACAGTCTCATTGGGTCCTTTGCCAATTTCCACATTCCTCAAGTGACGATCGCACGTGTCCAAGACACGCTGCCATGTGATGGTCGATGGGTCAATGTCCAGTCGTGCAAACTGAGACTTTTGTTCGTCCGTCAATTCACTCGGTTTCGTTTCCGCTGGGATTCCCAGTTTCACCAATCGCCGCTTCATGACGGGCGTAAAGCAGTCCGTCGGACAGAGACGCTTAAAGAGCGCTTCGTCCGTCTGCGAGGCTTCATGAAAGAGTCTAGTATCAATGGCCGCAGCCAATAGATTGTTGGCTGCAGTGACGGCATGAATGTCTCCCGTCAGATGCAAGTTGAACTCTTCCATGGGCACTACTTGCGCATAGCCGCCTCCGGCGGCTCCTCCCTTGATCCCAAAGGTGGGTCCCTGTGATGGTTGGCGGATACAAGCAAAGGTGGGTTTACCGAGAATGGCACCGAGGGCCTGGGACAAGCCAATGGTCGTTGTGCTCTTGCCCTCGCCGAGGGGCGTGGGGTTGATGCCCGTCACGACCACGTAGTTCCCGTCGGGCTGTTCGGCGCGGCGTGTGCGAGCCGTCAAGGAAATCTTGGCCTTGGCGATGCCCCATGGTATGACTTCGTCTTCTGCAAGTCCAATTCTGGAGAGATAGAAATTTGAAAATAGTGATGGTTTATATGAGAAAGAGCGATGAAGGGTTGTAAGGAATGAATCTTTCAAGATTGTTTTTTCTTCCAAAACTTACTGCCGGGCCAAATCGGCAATGGGCAAAAGACCAACTTCCTTGACGATATCCTGACTGACTTGAATATCACTGGGAACGGGCGTCTTGGGTTTCAACGTGGGCTGACCCAACGCGTTGGTGGCTGCGGAATCCATGGTCGTCGACAGCAGGGTGTGGCGAGGCGGGCAAGGTGTAAGTAACCATGGGTCTCGCGCAAAAAATGACCAAGTTTTCATTGAGGTTGGACGACGTCACTCATCTGTATAGGTATGATAACCTACAACCACCAATACTGACAAAAGTTGGTCGCGCACTTTATTAGAAGAGCGTTGGAGCTCGTAGTTGGAGCGCTCCGTCAGCCACCCGTTTTCAGTTTTGTTTCAAAGACAAGAAAAAGAGGTGTAGACCATGACGAAGTCAATCACACAAGTCTATCTTCCGACTCTCTCTTCTTGTACACAGCACCACCACGATGACCAAGAAACGCTCCAAGACGGCAAATAAGAAGAAAGCCGCCGCCAACAAGAAGAAGAAACGTTTGCAAAGCCTCTTTGGCGTCGTGGCGCGAGACCACAACAGCAACTTGAGCTTGCTCGCGGATGGCAGCAGCAAGAAGGCAATGTCAAGGTCATTTCCCAACAGAATACAACGCAAGAGACGACGAACAGATATCAAAACGACAATCGCATCCACCGCCGAACAGGCCGATTTTGATCGGGAAATGGCCAGCCTGCAAGAACGAAGCAGCACTGCACGAAAGGGTACTAGTACTAGAAGCAGCAATAGACATCAGCCGTCCGTGTCGATACAGCCTGCAATCTTCCTATTGGACGACAGCGAAAAACCTACATCGCGGCTTGTTGAAGAGACGATGCAGCATGTCGATAGAACGGGGTTGGAGGATGTCGGTGACGCTGCTATTTCGGTGGAAGGACACAGTGCGCGGCGGGGAGATATAAGTCGAAGCTATGAACTTCAAGCCTTGGCAGCACAACAGCGAAACAATGAAAGAATGAACCGTCTTTCGTTCGTCTCGCAAAATCCATTTTCTTCCTTGGAGGTAGAGGATAGCGATGACGACCAAGGGGTAGAGGGACACGCTACTGCCATGCAACCAGGCGTACCTTCGAAACCGCGATTTCAATTCGCTCCAGCTTCCTTTCATGTGCCGAACGGGGAGAATTCTAGAGAGACTGGCGTTGATCCTGATTTATAGCTTTACGTCGCTACAAGAACTTGATCAAGTCATTGTGCTGTTGTCGCAGCACGTGAACCAATGCGACCTGGGCATCCATTGCTGACGATCCTTGCATGCTCAAGAGGTCTTGCATGGATTTTTGAATCGACTCGCAGGTACGAAAAGGAACCGGCGGGGAACAATAATCTAGCAAGACCAAGTATAAGTGTATGTGCAAGACATATTGGCCGAGTTGCTTGGGCTGTAGCACTGAAACGGAAGCGTCAGTATCATTCGCCGCAAGAGGCGATAAGGGCGAATTCGACATGATGAGAGACTTCTCCATTTCGTCCAAGAATTGGGCCATCTCGCCATGGACATCTTCCAGAGATCGTAGATCCTTAGTCCGGACTGTAACGAGCGACCGAATGAACAGCCGACTTCCGAATATTATTATCAAGACAGATGGAATCGCCGTCAGTATCTGAAGGTTCAGCTTGTTCGCGTCAACCAACACATCAATGCTGGCCAAGGCATGGAGAAGACCAGCCTTGAGTTGTTGTACTTGGACAAGAAGAAGACGTATCAAATTGCCTCGTAGCGCGCTTCGTAAAACACCGTTATCCATATCGTTCTCATATGCACGTGCTGCACCCTGCATACCCGCTCGTCTCGTCTCTGATGTTCCGTCACCGAGTCCCAGATCTCGCAGCATATTGTCGAGACTGGTCTCCTCGTTTCCCACATCGAACGCATCGAGCAAACCGCTGCTTTTTTTCGAAATCAGGCCTTGGAAGATACCGTAAAATGGTTTCCAGAATCGTTTTTCGATAATCGTCCAAGTAATGCTGATGAGCTCCAGGGCCGCAAGTTTGAAGTCAGGCCAATGTGGAAGGAGACGATTGTGCACGAGCAGGGCCAGTCCTACACTGGCAAGCGAGGATGGAATGCCACACAAGTCGATTCGACCTGCCCAGAAACCTAGACCAGTGTCCATGCGAATCGTTCGACCTTCACCCATTCGTCGATGCATGTCGAGAGATTCCACAAGACCCAACACGGCTGCCCAACGCTTTTCCAAGTCCAAGCCGTTCAGCCCCTCGTAACTGCAAAGACACCAGTCCTCCACCATGGCCATATCTCCTCTCGACGAAGAGGTGTCTTCGGTACATGTATCGAGTGTCTCTCTGAGCACATTACATAGTACACGTCTTGCCTCCATAGTCCAGATATGTGCACCTTCGATCCATTGACGAGGATCCCCGTTATTCTGGAACAGCGACTCCCATGCGGCGTCACTGCTTAGCGTTTGATAATCATCAAAGACTCGTAGGGACAGTCGACCTCGGCCTTCAGCATTCCACCGAATGGCATACTTTGATAGCTCCGGCAAGGAGAACTTTATTCCTTTTCTCTTCCTCTTGAAGTCTGTACTTCTCTGGACCCGAGACGGCAACGGCGCTTTCTTGCCTGAATCATCACCGGCCGAAAGAATTCGCAAAAGATCCCCGTCGCTCATTTCCTCAGGTCGGTCCATCAATACTTTCTGTACAGCCCCCAGTCGAGAGATCTCAGCATCATACGCCGCCTGCACCACCGACAGGACGAGCTGGTGTCCTTCTGACGTTTTACCAAAGAGCTGCAGAAACCATACTGCAAGTGCCCGCTGCACAAGAACACGGCGTCGCCAATGTTGTACGGTCCGTGCCAGACGGGAGGATGTAACCAAGAGGCGATCACGGGTCAGCCGGAGCAGAGCATCCAGCGCACGGATCTCGGCAACCTTGGCACTCATCTGGACCACCACATCGGCGTCGCTTAAACTCGGATCAGTTGTCGCTGCTGGTGGAATTTTGATTGTGCTCGTCAGATGAGCCTCCAGTTGTGACAAGGGCAGAGCCACTTCTTCTACAAAGTTTGCACGTGGCGACCCAGGTCTATGAGTAGCATGAAGTGCCTCCAGGGCAAGAGGGATCGCGTTCGTAGTGTCAATACTGCTGCTAGTACCAACACGACTTTTACGTCGTTGCTGGGATTCGCCGTCATGCCTCGTGTCCTCCTCATCATGATGATCATCTTGCAGTATACCATGCAACACCGCCCAGCACAATTTTCGTCGAATCCGTTGCACACCTCCATACGAATCATAGGAAAAGTCATCCTTATCCAAACACAAGGCGCGGGACGGTCTCACTCTTCGTTTGTCCAGTGTCGATGATTCCGCCTGCTGCAGCATTCCTTCAGCCGACAGTCGTTTTGCATTGTAACGATTTCGTCGATGCAATGAAAAGATTCGTCCCGTGTAGACGAGTCGAAAGGCAACAAAGACTGCCGCAATTCCAACAGGCGGCTTGTACAATAGAATTGCTTTTGCTCGATGCCAGAATTCAATTACAGGATCTGGCACTCTCATACTGGACGAAAGACGCTTGAAGAAGGCCAACACAGCGTCCTCGTAGTTGTCGTCGCCATGAGACGACGGCCATAGTACTTTACTACTACTGCCTTTCGTTGGACCCTCCATTGTTGCTGGAACAATATCAACAAACGGATCAATCTCGCAAACATCGCCGTTGTAGTTCACTGGGACATGATCTCGTCGTCGATCCCTGACCGCGCAGTCGCGGCAGACGGAAACGCCAACCGACGCTTGATGGTAGTTGCAGCAGAAGACAAAACAGAATCAGACATCTTCTTCTTCTTCTAAGATTCGAAATATTCCTTCTGTTGGCTCTTTCTTGGCTCATTTTAGAAATGTACGTATATGCAAACATAACCAGGAAGGCGAGGAAGGACGGAGATGAAGAGGATGGGACGATACGATCACTGATGCTTGACACTATTTTTTCACCATGGTGTGTGCAGTGTGATGGCATCTTGATAGATTTCAGAGTTCAGGTTGACGAGCCGCGCGCGGTCTTCTCCCATCGCGCGATGAACGATCGGTCATTTCGAGTCAAAGTAGTCGTATTGTCCGAGATCCAAACCAAGAATCACACGTTCGATTTCGTCGGTGCGACCATGATGATGACAGCGGCTTTGTTGCAACGCCATCTTCTACCCGCGAACAGTACCCCTAGCAGAGCCACCTCGATGAAAGCAACAGCACTGCTAGTATCGCGAGTCTTGGCCTTGACCTCAACGACTTTGGCTCGTCCGTTTTCTTGTTTTGCGTTTTCTCAACAGCAGCTAGTGGCATCGTTTGGCCTACCATTATTTGCAAGAGGCCGAGCATCCGTTCCTCGTTCTTCGTTCCTTTCGTCTCCTCCCATGTACATGTCGAGTGCTAGTGGGCCGTCATCGCCCCTGACTCACATTGGGAAGGATCAAATGGAAGATATTCTTGAGAGTGTAGAACAGGAGGGTCCCGAGAGTGGCTACGTCGTGATGGATGTCCGGGGCCAAGACGAGATTCAAATGACGGGCAAGCTCTCGCCCGATGTCCATACCCTTCCCCTGCCTGCCATTATTCAGTACAAGGTCTTTGAAATGGACGATGAAGACTTTGAAGAACTGTGCAAGTTTCCAAAGCCCGGTCTCGATGAGACGCTTGTCTTTTCGTGTGCGGCGGGGATTCGAAGTCAACATGCTGCTCAATTGGCGGCGGCGCAGGGTGGATACACCAAATTGGTGAATTATATGGGTGGGGCCAATGAATGGTTCACTTAGCTATTTTAAAAAAAGGATTAGCAGGTACATTCAGTCTTACTAAGGTCACAAAGTCATCCACCACCACCACCATTATGATTCCTGCGCTTTTGCGCTGCTGACGAAGGCTTGCTCCGTGTGAGTCTTCACATCTTCTCCTACCTGACTACCATGCGTCTTGATTCGTTGCTCCGACGCCAGCATGTCACTGCTCAACTTTTGCTCCGTCGAAGCGAGCAGCCGGTGCATGGTATTCTCCAAAAACTCAAACTTGCCATGCCATCCCGCTTCTCGGCAAGGCCCGTCGCGTGATGGATGCCCAACAACTGTTCCGTGATGAATTGCAAGACGTAATGGAGGATGGAATTGATGGAATCGTTCAAGGCGGTCAGGTGGAGGCACCGAGCCATGCGATCCAGAGATTCGTGAAATAGGTTCTGCAGCACCAGCGTCATGGCGACGAAGAGTAGTATGGACAAGAGGACAATCAGAATCATGGAGACAACTTTTAGACCCGGTGAGCCCTTGTCGGGTGGTTCCAGTCCGAGCATGATCAGGTACATTTCTGAAATCGCAAACGTCCATACCATACAAGCCAACATGGTCCATCGACCAATCCATTCAACCACCCAAAGAGAAAATTCGTGGTCGCAAAGGGAATGAAGGACGCCTTCAAAGGGGGGCATGGCTGTGCCTTGAAGGAATTGCTCTTGAGCCACGTGCGTAACTGCAAAGCCGACTCGCGCTCTACGAACAAAATGGCACACGTGATAACCGTGAGTTTCATGCCACTGTCCTCCTCCAAATCGACGCAGCAACACGATTCTTTCCACCATATCATACGTACCGTCCAAACAAGAATTTGGCGCGAATCACGGATTTCTCGTACGAATCACTCACGATGGCGATCAGTACGTTTAGCAGTACAATGAAGCCAAGCAACATGAAGATGCAGAATAGAAACGCCACTGCCGGGCTGTAGGAGAAGTCCTCCAACCCTACATCCCCAACAATAACAGAGTAGAGCTTGAGATAGGCCAGCGAGATGGTTGTTTCAGAGCAAAACTCGGCCGGTGCCGTTTTGTCCGAGCAGTAGTCTGAGTCTGATCGGAGCGTAACTATGTGGATCATATCGCCAAACATTAAAATAAAGATCGTAAGAACGACCAGGAACCATCGGATATCTTTGAAGATCTAAAGAGAAAAAAACGGAGGTGCATTTGTCAGGAAAACACGATGAATTCAGTGCTTTGCATGCCGTTTTGGGAGACAACTCTTCCTACCTCGATGATGGCAAGTATGAAAGTGGCCAACTCCATATTGATAGCTTTCAATAGTCCCAGAAGTCTCAGCCATAAAGTTGCCATGGTGAACGCGAACACACCAGGATAGTTGTCATGCAGCGTGCAGGACACAAGAGGCAGGATGATCGCAGACACATCAATCATGTTCCAAAAGTCCAAGCTGTAGGCTCGAAATGCTCTCTTCGATATACGCAGAAGCGCAAAAACCTCGCTGGTCTTGCGAAGCAGAAAGTATATACAAATCGAAACAACGGCCGCGTCTGAAACTCGCTTTTGCCACGGCTCATCGAATTGCTCCAATAAATCAAACGTGGGGTGGCTGATGTCGAACCGAAAGACAAAAAGTAGGACCATGTGAAACAACAGATCAAGAGCAAGAATCCCGACGACGATGGGGCGCGATATGCTTCTACTGACAATATCCCAAACCGCATCGGTCGCTCCTGCTCGCTCTGTTTCCTTCTGATCCAAGACGGCAAGCGACGGGATGACCCGGGAAATACTGCCCAGCATTGCAAATACACCCGCACGGTCCGTTTCAAAGTCCTTGAAATCTTGTGATCGCGGGGTCCGTTTCGGGCCCACATAGGATGTCACAGTCACTTTGGACACTTCGACAAAATAGTCAACCGCGCGATGGGAAGAAACCCCACGACGATGCAGCATGGGACATAACCACCTCCCACATGCCCGTGACGATAACAAGACACGCTGGACGATACACTCTCGCAACAATCGTCGCCTTGTTTCGTCCTGTTCAATCAACAGTATTGTCTTCAACAAGTACGGGATGGACGCCAGTGCTTTGGTCAAGGAAACCCATACAAAGAGAACTTCGTCTCGCTTGAGCTGCATGTTCGCATACGCCGCGTTGATACGAATTAGTATTGTCGACAGCATCGTAAACGCCCACTCAACATGCGATGGAAGTACTGCATATGGAAAGAGCTTGTACGCATGCGGTCCTCCAATGGACGTATCCGCCTCGTCCTCCTCCACAAGGTGGCTACTGTTCCGTCGCGACAGAAAGCTTGCAGAACGACTCCAGAACAAGCCTCTGCTGGAGGATTCATGCTCTTCTGCATGCTCTGTGACGTTGATTTCATCGTCAGTTTTGTTGTTGCTCCCACTACCTGCTGCATCCCCGTGCCAGCTAGCAGTCAGACCTGACCATGCATGCCGCAAGGCCGACGATTTCCCTCCCCGCGAGGACGGCTGCACTTTGACTGCATTGCGATAGGTCCCATCCACCCACTCTTCAATTATGCGTTGGAACGGAAAGTGTCCGGCTGCATCCTTGAAGGTCATGGCGTCCAGATACTGATCGACCAATAGAATACAAAATTCGGTCGCATCACGACGGCCCTCCGGTCTTGCCAAGAGTCGTGTATTTTGTGATAGTACATGCAAAGGAAATTGCCCTTCCTTGTCGGGTTCTAACACAGAGGAGGGCTGGGCATCACGAGCTTCTATGAGTGTTGGAAGTGTGGCGGTCGGTGAGGCGCAGAGCATGTGCAGGGGTGAGACGGGATTGTGAAGCTCCAGTGTATCGCGTTCGGCGTCAAAGGACTCGAGTGAGCGATCATCGGCATCATCACTGCCTTCTATGACTGTAGAGTGTCGAAAGGGTCTCGATTTAGAAGTCAAGTGATTGCGTTCGTGATGTTCCTCATCGTCGTCGTCGTTATGGGAAGATGGGCCTTCTGATGGCGGTAGCATCTGGTGATTGTTTTCCAAACTAATTCGGTTCTTTGCTGATGGTTCTGCTACCTCGGATGATACCACATGTAGCCTCCCCGTGAAGTTTGAAAAATCGATATAGTGCTGCTGTTTCCCAGTGTCATCACTGGAGGAACGGAGGAGCAATGATGTTGTCTTCGGCGGCTGTTCGTCAACATCATCCCTCAAAATGTCCTCATCAGGACCATGGTCTTCTGGATGCACCACGGATGATTCTATTGAAAGTCTCACTCCATCAACTACAATTTCCATCCTTGTTCCAGTAGTCACTCCCATCTTGGAGGACACGGGTCGTGCAGAGAATCAATCCGCGGCGCCGAATGAACCGTATTGCCTCCCCCAACATGGTGATTTGTTTTGATTGTCCTGCGAGACAAAGAACAAACAAATTGAAAAGGGCTGATCCGGGTCTTTTTTGTCTGTGTCCGTTTGTCGTCTTGTTCAATGTGTGTTGTCTCGTGTGCGTTTTCTGTTCGAGCGTGGCTGTGAACCACGCAGATCACACACACACAAAACACTCACAGTATCATCAACGATCAGCACCATGATGATGGCATCCGTAGCCGGTCGTTTCGTATCGCGTGTTGCGATCCGTCAAAGCACACCACCAACGTTTGCCGGCAGTGTATCCCGTGTCTTATTTTCGTCGGAGGCGCTCGTTCCGGGCATTGGAAAAGGCAAAACGTCCACTGGAATTGTACGTATGTCGCTGCGGCGCTGCAGGGTCTTGTCATGTTTGGAGTGTCTGTCGTCTTGAAGCTTGACTCACTTTGTTGTTTCCTTCTTATTGTTCCATTCGCACAGGTCGGTTTGGAGGTGGATCACGATGCCATTCCCAAAATGATTGTCAAGTACCAGGCCTTGTTGGACAAGATGGCTGCCAGCGACATGCCCGAAGACGCTCAGTACCGCATGGACATTGAAAAGATCGCTCGGTTTCGAATCAATGCCTGCAGGCAGCATCCCGACGATCCAGACATGGTAGAGGAGCTGTGCAACTGCGGACAAGTGGAAGAACTGGTGGAACAGGCGGACGATGAAATGGAAGTTTTGGACATGTACTTGAGGGAGCGTTGGTGGGAAAAGCTCAATCCGAATGTGCCCATTGAAATGAATCCGGATCCGGAAAACGACGAAGTTGGAGTGGACCTGGATGAAGATGAGGTGAAGAAGTAAGAAGAACCACAAAACATACGAACTATGTGTATGCCTGACGGATAATAAGAAAGCGAGCCTATAGACCGGTCGCGCGATGATAGGAATGCAAGTGTAGTAGCCCTTATAAAGAACGCCACTCATATTCTACGGCAAGATTCGAAAAAGTGCAGCCGCTCCTGTATCGCAGCGTTTGTTTTATTTTGTGTTGCGCAAGGCCATCCTTCATAATAGTTGCTCGAGCAAGAAGCGGAAAACTCTTGTCTCACGAAAACCACTCATTCGCACTTCCACTGTACACGACAAGGTTCTCGTATCCTTCTTGACTCGCTTGTGTTGCTGCCATTTCGGCTCTCTTGCCCGCCTTGCAAGAAAACACGAGCGTGTCACTTGCAGCGGGTTTTGGGAAACCACAGGCTTCCTCAAAATCCGCGTCATCCAATTCAAACACATTGTCCTCTACAATACGAGAGAGGGGCAAGTTCTGGACACTCGCGCTCAGGGGTCCCGTCTCGCGGATTTCTTCTGGATTGCGAACATCCAGCACGACATAATCACAACTACGCGATCCATCACTCGTCATCTCCTCGAGATCTTGAATGATTTCTTCCATTTGAGGCTTGTGGATGGTCTGAAAGGGACTGCTACTAAACAGAGCCGTCGTTGTCGTGGTGACAAAGGGGTAAGTATGGGGCGCGACTCGAGGTACGACACGGGAAATGCCCCACGTGTGAATCAAGAGCGGTCGAGGTGCCAAGGCATGGACAATGGTCGTAGTGATGGATGAGACCAAGAGAGACGCGAGAAGAGGAGAGGTGCGCATGATGATTGACTTCGGTGTGACTGATTGACACAGGGCAAGTATTGGAGGCAATGTTCTGGAGCAAGCACAGCGACAAGGTATTCTCTTACATTGCAGGCTGATGCGCTGACGGAATGAATGCGAAGAGTTCGTGCGCGTCATCATGGTGCGATGGCCGCGTTCGGACTTTTTTGGCGGGGAGAAAAATATTGTCCGAAACTCCGAAGAAGCGGTTTCAGAGTGCATAATGTATAGAGCTCGTCGATCTCGTGGCCGGACTGAGCTCTATGCGGATGATGCGACTTCTTCTTCTTCTCCTACATATAATACTGTCTATCCAGCTTAACGTAAATAGCTGGGAATATGACTTAATAGCTGATACATTTCACTATCTCGTATCTACTTCCTCCACTTGCAGCTCTTTCTGCTGCTCCCAAAACGCTGGACGCACATGCACAAACAAGCCACCTCGATTACCCTGCGTGATACGCAGGTCCCTGTCCAAGTACAAGAAATCCAAAAAGCCTCCCTTTTTCTTCAGTGGAATCGGAAGGGTCGGTAGCTTTCCAAACTTCCACGACGCACCCGTAATGTCGCACGATATGCGTCGCAGCACGACGCTCCCATCCGGGGCAATGTCGTAGTTATCCGAGAGTGGCGCATAATTGACAAAGGACTTGAGGTGGCCAAATTTAAGCAATCGTACGTCTCCTTCGAATTTGCTGTCCTTCACGTGAAAGTTGGCAAAACTGGCAGAGTTGGAATCAAAGATGCGCTGGACTTTGGGAGACTTTTTTGCACTCATGCTCAAGACAGTCCTCCATTCTCCGTCAATCAAGTCGCTACTGAATCCCTTGCCTTCTGCCTGGAGCAACGAAACGAGTCCAAGAAGAGTACCATTGTCCTTTTCTTTCGCATCTTTTCCATCAAAAATCCACTTGACCAAGAGATCCTTGGGTGATTCAGGTTGATTGCTCAAGGTTTCGAGCCTATGCCAGCCGCCGATTCCGACGATATTCAGATCTTTGGGCAAATGAGTGCGCAGTTTTTCAAATCGATTGGTAGATATCGCTGTAACGGGGTGATGGTCACGAGAAAAGACTGTGAGAGGCGCAGCGTTTATATACTTTCACAATATGTGAGACTAGTTTCACATCTCATTGCAGTTCGCAATCGACGTCACAAAGGGTTCTCGGCGTGGATCGTCTCTTCCTTTCGTCGTCAGCATGAGGTGGCCACCATGCTGCCCGCCTCTTGCGCTCGCTACGATGAATCATGCGACTCACCTGAAAAGGAAGACGATGTATGGACACAGAAAAGGACAATGATAAGCCAGAGGCCCATGATGGGCGACGCAGGACGCGGCGACGACGGCATTTTCACAACGCAACCGAGACCACAG
>OLMU01003889.1:0-10289 GCA_900291995.1 Licmophora abbreviata | reverse complement strand
CCTTCAAAGGCAAAGTTGGCCGCATTCTTACTCTCAAACAGATGTTGATCCTTCTCCTCGAGTTGCAACTTGAGATCTTCAATGTCCATATCCTTCATCCGTAGGATATTGACGTATTCCTCCTGTTGCTGTTCCAGCTCATCGATCCGACCTCGCATTTCCATCAGCTGAGAGGCATCCACGCCACCACCGCCTTGCTTGATGTCATCCAACTGCATCACTAGCTCCTCGTTCGAGTGCTTGTATTTATCCGCCTGTTTTTCTAGCTCAATCATTTCATTTTCAAGATTTTCCACGTGTGCTTGCGTTGATTTCGCCACGGCCGCGTTGCCGACCGCCGCTGTCAAATGGATGCGCTGCTGGCGCTGCGACTTCTCCATTTCGCGCTCGAGCTTCTTGCGCTCTTTGATGTGATCCTCCTTGATTGAAGCAGCCATCTTTTTCAAGTTCTCAACTTCCTCCTTGGACTTCTGCAAGTCACTTTCGACTTGCTGTTTGGCTTCCTGTTCTTCGAGTAGCTGCTGCTGGAGTTCGTTGACCTTGGCGTTGGCAGAATCAAGCTGATTCTCCACTTCTTGCTGTTCCTGTTCGGAAGCCATTTTTTCTTCATTGTGTATCAAACCCAGCACCTTGAGCTGTTCGGCATAGTTCTCCGCCTGAAGCTGTTGCATGGAAGCCTGTTCCTGTAGTTCGGATGCTATCTTTTGGTGCTCTTCACCCATGGCACGGCGTTTCGCCTCGCTTTCATCCGTGAGTTTCTGCAAGGCTTGTTCATTCTTCGCCTTCAAGCCTTCCAAGACCTTCTCGTGCTTCTGTTCCAATTCACTTAGTTCATCGCCATGAGCCTTTTCGAGTCGCTTGATTTCATCTTGAAGTCCCAGGACACGCTGGTGCTCCTGACTCTGAGCGTCTTGAGTCTTCTGGAAGATTTCTTGGTGCTCTGACTTGAGGCGTTCTAGTTCTCCTTCCTTCTTGTGCAGCTTGTCAGAGTAGTCCACTTCCTGTTCTTTCATGGCATCTTGCACGTCAGATAATTTGGTGGAAAGTTCATCTCGTTCCTTTGTGACTCCCTCAAGCTGCGACTGCATTCTTCCGCACTGTTGGGTCAGTTCTTGATTGACTTTCGCCGTCTTGCGGAGCTGCTTCTTGTCGCTGCGCAAGAGTTGACGATCGAGATCCAACCGTTGTTCTTCAAGTGCCAACGTCTTCCTTGCTGTATCAATTTGCCCCCAAGCCTTGCAGCTAGGACAGTGCGGATCGTCCGCGATGGGGTGAATCGGGCAGCTCAAGCCGTTGGAGGAACTCATGCCTCTGTGTATGTTGGCGTGTTCGTGATGTTTCGAAAACAAACAGAGTTTTGTCAGTCAACGCTTTCTTAAAATTATGAGCCCACCGTAAGTTTGGCCGAATTCATTACGTTGCGAGACTGTTAAAGATCCACAACAAGAGCAGGAAGAGAGAGGTTCCGGGTGTACTGCTGCTGTTGGGATTGGAAATATGCCGGTATCATTCGGCGTGTTCCTCATCCGCGATGTACTTGATCTTGTGTCGTTCTTTCGAGTGTGGCGTGGGTCTTCCTGTCTTTCTCTCAATCTTGGATTGACGCGCCAGCCGGTCATTTCTGTTTGTCCGTCGATGGACGGACGGTTGGAGTTTGGAAAACAGAAAAAAATGAAAAAGACGAAACACCGAATTAAAAAAATGTCGAGCGAGGTCGACCCATCAAGGAACACAAGCAACAGGCAACAGGGATTGAACAAGAAGTTGGATGAATGACGCAAGAGAAGTTGTTCTGGGGATTCTTCTATCATACCGGTCTACGAGTACTATACGAGGAATTCACAGGTGGCACAGACGACTTGCAGGGACCACATGGCCGCATAATTGGTCTTTTCCCGAGTGAAATTCTGTGGGAGGCGACATGAACTGGAAACTCTCCAGAGATACTTGGCACGTGCATCCGTGTCGAGAAAAGCAACCACCGTCTTTGTCGAGGGAGTCGCTGGAAGTGGAAAATCCACTCTAGTCAAGGAATTCTTTCATCCCATCCAAGGAGAGAAGACGACTATCTGTTGTGTGGGCAAGTTTGAACAGGGACGCGCGACAACAGAACCTTTTTTCGGGATTTTGCAGATGCCTTGGGTGGGCTCTTCGAAGCCTTGAACGGAGTCAGGCCAATGTAGAGAAACGAGCTTTCTACAGACAATGATCTTCAGACGGATCTTAAGCTGATTTTGACTTCTTATCCTCGTCCACAGAAGCTTCTGGATGATGAAACGCTCCTCCCAACGATGGTACTGATGAAACATCGTTCGCAAGTGTTGCCAATCAATGGGGTTCAGATCGCCTTCGATTTGTCGTTCGGTCCTTTATTCGATTTGTTTCGGAAGAAACTACGAATGTGCTTATCTCGACGACCTTCAATGGAGGGGGATGCTTCCTTGTCCATCTTTGAGACTTTGGCTTTGGATTCGACTGCACATCGCAGATTGTTGCTCTTCGGCTCACACCGTCCTGTCGACGGCTCCCATCGTCAAACAAAATTGCTTTGTCTAACGCAGGACAGGCAGATGAAGCACTCCAAGTGGCGCGGGCAGCCTTAATGGAAGTTGTTTTTGTTCTTCTTGGGAGATTTTTGCCTCTCCGGGCCGTATTTGAAACCCTTCGCACAAAGTGGTTGCTTCGCAATCTATCGGATGATGATATCTTAAGTCTACCCGGTGCATCTGATGAGCGAATCAACGATATCTCGGAGCTACTCAATGTGATATGCTAGTCTTTTGAAGGACTACGGGAACCAGATCATCTGGGACAGCAATGTGGCTTTTTTCAGATGGTGTGTAACTTGATGGGGGCTTGCAAAACCATAGAACTGACAGGCGAATACATGGCTCAAGATGAGTACGTCGTGCAATGGACAATTAGTAAAAACGATCAAGCAATGCAGACTACCTTCTTCGCTCGGCTTCTGCTATCCTGTTTCTTTGGGGACTTTGATTTCGCCTGGGAAATGTCACAGAAGATGTGGCGCCAGTCGCCTGATGGACCGGAAGGCCCCGAGACTTTTGTTGCCTACAAACACTTCTTTCTGGGATTTGCGTCACATTCCTTGTAGAAGAAATCGGGAAAACGGGCTCGTCGGCGATCGGGGGTTGCTGTCATTCGTCTCTTTACAAAGTGGCTCAAGACAGGCCTCGTAAACTGTCATCCAATGCTGCTGCTGTTGCAGGCGGGAGAGAGCTCTAGCTCAAAGAGGTCCACACCGGAAGATGTGCGCACAGCCTATGACGAGGTGATAAAGGTTACAGGAAGACTTGGGATCCTGCATCTTCAAGCTCTTGCAAATGAGCTAGCTGGCGTTTACTTCGCTCAACAAGACCGTTCATGGGCTCTCACGTATTTTGAGCGGGCGTGAGATCGCTACAGAGACTGGGGTGCGTTGGGTGTGGTACGGCACATGGAGAAGAAATACGGGAACTTTTTGACAGCTTCGGAGCGCACGTCGGAGTCGAAAGGTCTGCATGCAAAGTAACACTTGGGTGACATGTCCACCGAAGCACACAAGGCTCTTCATTACCCTGAGCTCGACAAAACGCCGACGGAGCCACACACATCCCTTCAGTTCTAGCTAGCCAGCTAGTAACATATGTAAGAGTATGAAGCAGTGGTAGCAGAAAAATTCGCGGCACCGTTGTAGACTCTAACTACCGCTATGACTTGATTCGATTGGATTCGATTCGATTTGATTCACACTTCTTGCGTGTCGTAGCCGCCCGTCTGTGCGTATGCCGGGACGCGTGACGCCCACACGTTTAGATTTTTTTCCGCTTCGGTCGACCACAAAAAGCTGCTCCCTCCTTTGCATCGGTCGCTTCGTCTCCCTGCTTTATTTGAGCGTCTCAGTCTCTTTCTTCTCTTCCTTTGTACATCCACAAACAATACACTTTCATTATGCCTCCGAGAAAAGTCAAAAAGGTGATGACATTGCCCATCAATGTCATTTTTTCGCATTTACAGGTCAGTCAGTGTCACTCGATGATCTCGTCCATATAGATTCCATGGCGTACGTAGAAATGGTATATCTGGTGCATAGAAAAGGAATCTGGTTGGCCTTGTCCGTGATCCCCGCCATGTACCGAATACTAGTACCCGAGAAAACGGCCTCATTCGTCTTTCGCTCTGCTCTCGACTCATCCTTTCTTGGTTTTTTCCAACTCTCTTTATGATTCTTATAGAAAAAGACAAGAGTGAAGATCTGGCTGCACGAGGATACACGTACGGTCATGGAGGGGCAAATCATTGGCTTTGATGAGTACATGAATATCGTAATGGACGATGCGGTCGAGATCGTCAAGGGAACGCGAAGCGACGTGGGGCGTATCTTGCTCAAAGGAGATGCAGTGACACTGATACAAGAAGTAACAGATGTGCAGTAGAAGGTGTATAACAGAAAACTAAGCGATGTGGGGTCTGTCGGTTTGACAGGGAAAACTCGTGATCGAATGGAGACATCTTGGCGCTCGGGGCGGGACGTTTGACTAACGGTATCACACAGTAGCTAAACAGCTCGTGCGAAACTAACGGTTGTCGATCAAAAGGCAAAAAGCACTGTAATATTAGCAGTTTCCAATCTTCTCCTGTGGCGTACCATTTGTTGTCGATCTACAGTACACTCAAAACACGAAAGACCTCTACGAGGTCTCGGCAGGTCCATATCCACCTCCACCAGGAGTCTCGATCCGAAGGCATTCTCCAACGTCCATGGTGCTGCTGCACCGTCCTCCCATATTGACCCAGATTCCTCCCTTCTTGCGCAGTAAATTCCGACCACAGGCGCCTTCTTCACCTCCTGCCATCCCGTAAGGGTGCAAGACACGTCGTTCGCTCAGAATCGACATGACCAAAGGGCGGAGGGGCTCGATCTCACGAATGACACCTTCTCCACCCTTGAACTTGCCGAGCCCACCACTGCCTTGACGCAAAGCGAATTGCTTCAACAGGACTGGATAACGTCTCTCGAGAATTTCGGGATCGGTAATGCGCGTGTTTGTACAATGCGTGTGGACTCCACTTCTTCCTGCCCACGTCGGACCAGAACCCGCACCACCAGCTATCGTCTCGTAGTACCCAAACTTGTCATCTCCAAACGTAAGGTTATTCATACACCCCTGACTCGCTGCGCATGCCTTGAATGCGCGCAGAACAACATCGACGACTCGCTGCGATGTCACCACGTTTCCACCAACGACTCCGGCGTCAGACGATGGATTGAGCAGTGAGTACTTCGGGATACTGAACTTGATGGAAGCAAGACATCCCTGATTCAATGGAATGTCCTGCGCCACCAACGAGCGCAGCGAGTAAATGACTGCCGAGTAAGTGACTGCGGGGGGAGCGTTGTGGTTTCCGAGAACCTGTGGTCCGGTTCCTGAAAAGTCAAAGAAGGCGTCCCCTGTATCTTTGTCAATGGAAATGGTCAGCTCGATCGGACTTCCGTCATCCATAAAATCGATAGCGTGCGCCGTCGTTCCATGTCGTGCTGCGAACTCTTTTAACATCTTGCGAACAGAGATCTCTGCATTTTTCTGGATGAATTCCATATAAGCCTGAACGGTGTGCAGTCCATGTTCGTGAACGAGCTCTGTCAGCAGTCGGATACCCGAGTTGTTAGCCGCCACCTGGGCTCTCAAGTCGGACAAGTTGTCCCGCAGATTTCGCGTGCCCGAGTTCCCCTCCAGCTTCCCTGGAGCCATCAGAATCTCAGTGATGCCCTCTTCTTGGAACTTTCCATCCCTTACCAGCTTGAAGGCGACAATCGTTGCTCCCTCGTCTTCCAGACAAGTTGAATGTGGAGGCATGGATCCAGGTGCAATGCCTCCAATGTCGGCGTGATGACCACGACTCGCAACGTAGAAAATTATCTCTCCATGATGAAACACAGGCGTAATGACTGTGATATCTGGGAGATGGGATCCACCAGCCAGCTGAGGATGGTTCGAGACGAGTACCTAAATGCAATGACAAAAAAGTGGTATGAGCAATCAGCACTACTCAGTGGACATGGGTGCAGGTGTACACAGCTGCACTCACTTCGCCTTCCTTGATTCCTTCCCGACCTTCCATATTCCAATATTCGGCTTGGAATTTGACTGCAGACTGCATTGCGCCAAGATGGACTGGAATATGTGGCGCATTGGCCACAAGGCCGCCATCGGCAGTAAACAGTGCACAAGAGAAATCAAGACGTTCCTTCATGTTGACCGAGATGGCGGTACGCTGGAGCGTGCGTCCCATCTGTTCGGCAATGCCCATGAATCGATGCGACTGCAAAGAAAGTGGAAACAAATCGTCAGAATTGATGTCTCTTCAACATGAAGGAATAGCGCACAAGCGCCTTGACATACCATGATAGAAAGCTTCACTGGATCTTCTTTGATGACCATTTTTCCATCCTCTTCCTCGTCGACCGTCTCTGCTGCAGCGACCGTGATGTCCAAATCTCCATCTGCGGTTACAATTGCCGAGCATCCAATCTCCAAAACAACCGTACTGATCTCCTGTACTATGATACTGGGCCCATTTATCTCGTGACCCGGCCTCAGCTCCTCAATCTTGTGCACTGAGATATCCTCCCATCCATTTTCAAAGAAGGCGCGCATCGTTCCCCCCGGCGATGGGGCTCCAAGTGGAGCGGCGGGCGTCGGTGGAGTTGGAGTTTCGCCAGGAACAACAGCCCGAACGCGATAGTCATCAATGAGAATACTTCGGCCTTCGAGCGCAAATCCGAACTCCCGCATGTATTGATTGTAAAATGTCTCTCCATAAGGAATCTCGTTGGACTCCTGGATCATGATGGCATTGTCCGTCCCTTCATAGCGCATGTTTAAGTATTTTTCGATCAAAATTTCTTCCTCCTTGTATCCTTCCTTTATGAGGATTCCCTGAGCTTTCTCGGAAAGGTGTGCAAATCGTGCGTCACGAGCTTCTGTGTCGGTACAGACACCAGCCGTGGGCGTGGAGTAGACTTCAGCCGCTGGTTCCTGCTCTTCCCGAACAGCGTCCGCCATAGACAGTCCATACGCAGATAGCACACCACCGTAGCGATGCACAAAGACTTTGGTCATGCCCAAGGCTTTGGCCATGGCGCAAGCATGCTGTGGTCCTGCGCCTCCAAAGCAAGAAAGCGTGTGCGTCGTGATGTCGAATCCCTTCATCTGTGTCAAGTTCCGAATTGGTCGACACATAGCTTCGTTGGCCACCTGCAAGAAGCCATATGCGAGTTCCTCTGCACTTCGCCCTGCAGCTTCCGCCTCTTTAGCTAGCTTCTCAAACGCGTTCCGTGAGCCACCCACGTCCAGCGGCTCGTCTTCGTTCGGTCCGAAGATGCTGGGAAAGTACTCAGGAAGTACCCTTCCTAACACAGCGTTGGCATCAGTAACCGCAAGATATCCATTCTTGCGATAACAAATAGGCCCTGGATGGGCCCCGGCGCTCTCCGGTCCCACAACAAACAATCCAGATCGCAGAAACAAACGACTACCTCCTCCAGCAGCCACTGTGTTAATGTCGAGCTGTGGCGCTTGAATGGCGACTCCAGCAGTAACCGTCTCGAAAACATGTTCCCAGTATCCTGCATATCGGGATACATCAGTTGACGTTCCTCCCATGTCAAAGCCAATTACGGGGCGGGTTGGCGTTGTCTTTGCATATCCCACGACTCCACCAGCCGGACCGCTCAGGATAGCTTGGTGTCCACCAAAGTCGTCAACGGGGGCTAAACCGCCATCACTCTTCATGAACGTCAAAGGGACTTTGGAAAGGTCAGCATCAAATCCCTTGCGAAAGGATGAAAGATACGTGGTGATTTTGGGAGTGAGATAGGCCGCCGCGCATGCCGTGTGTCCGCTGCAGAAAGGTAGTGAGAAAGGTGTGTCGGTGAGGCAGAGTTTCAGTCAATCACGATCTACCCTCGTTCCTAATTATTCAAAGCACTCACCGACTGACAATCTTCACCATGGGCATGACCTGACTGGACAAAGAGATTTGTTCAAATCCCATCTCCTCGGCCACCTTACCAATCATGAGTTCGTGTTCCGGATAGACGTAACTGTGCATGGTACAAATAGCCAACGCCGTAATGCCCGAGTCCAACAGAGGCTGGAGCTGCTTTCGGACCACCGCTAGGTCAGGCGCTTTCATGACACGCACATGCTCTCCCGTGATTCCAGTGAATTTTGGATACTGTTCGGCGAGTTCCGTCGGGTAGAACGCATCCAAGACGACTCGCTCGTCAATCTCCACCACCTGCTTGTACAATAAGCTGGGCTTGGCGCATGTGAGATCAAAAATATCGGGACGTGCCTGATTGCCAATCTCCAATAAATCTCCAAAGCCCTGGGTGATGACGAGTGCCAACGGAGCTCCGTCGCGTTCCAGCAAGGCGTTCGTGGCGACGGTCGTTCCCATTCGGATGCTGCCGATTTCGTGCGTTTTCAATGGAGCACTTCGAGCGTATGCTGTCTGGGTGGTTGTATACTTTTCTAAAAGCCTCCTGATCCCCTCTGTGGGAGCATCATCGTAGTGCATGGGGTCTTCGGAAAGCAACTTGGTGACTAGCTGCTGGCCATCGGGCAGGATCACGTGAACGTCCGTAAAGGTTCCACCGCGATCGATGCAGAAATGAAACTTGCCGTCTCCTGGTTTCGAGGTCATCTTTCGTCGAGGACGATCAGACAAACTTAACGAGAGAGAAGGAGCAAGCCAAGAGATAAGCAACAACGACGACAAGAACCAGCACCGTTGTCTCTGGTCCATGTTCCAAGAAAAGTGAGCTGTGGCGGAGTTCAAACTGAACCGATGTGTGTATTGGCGGCTGTATGATATGTACTAGACCCTACGTAGGAGCTGTCTGTGAGTCATCGTGACGCCATGCGAGGTCCTACTTGCTGGAAAAGAGGTTGGGATTTCGAGAGCTCGCAACTGATTGGGGTGCGTGTGCGGTGGCACTTTCAACTTTGAACTTGGTACAAGTATCGTACTTCTTAGACGGACGCGTCTTTGGTGGTTCTTTATCAAAGCAACACGCGCATATACCATTTATAAGACATCAAGGTCCTCGTGCGAGTCTGCACTTACTGTACAGTAGGAGCATATGCTAGCAGGCAGGGTGGGCATCATTCACATGTTCAATGTAGATCTCGCGTGCTCGTACCGGTATTAATGCTGCGATTGCTATACTATGCCCTCTTCAGCAAGCACCTTCTGCATGGCTGTCTTGACATCTACTTCCGGTACAAAGTCGAACCAATTGTTGCAGGAGTTCTGAGCACCAATCAGTAGCGACACTAGCTCGCTCATGTCCCTTGCTGAATCATCCATCTGCTCCAACTGATACTTCAACTCGGCTCTCGCATCATCCATGGCTGTCAGTATTTGATTCCTATATAGATCCCTCAGATCCAGATCACTCCTGATTACCGAAGTTACATCGGGTAGCTGATCCTGTCGAATCATTCTGGATTTCTCGGAACTCTCTGCCGTAAGCACATAGGTGTCACCAAACACAAGGTTGTTGGTGTAACTGTTAAAGGCGGCACGCATCGGATTGATGTTCTCCAACGCAATCTGCTGTCGTCTTAACCGACGAAACTGACCACGTTCTCCCCATTGTTCGAATCCTTCATTGAGACGTGTAAGAGGATCCACGGATGCTGCTGAATCTGCAGGAAAGACGTTACTTTCAGCATCCTTTTGACGAGCCTTGGTCCACTCGTTCAAGGTGTCGATTTGAAGATATCGTTTCGCAGTGGACGCTTCTTGTTTCGTTATATAAGAGGAGCGGGGCGCTAGAATCAGGTACTGCAGCTCCCGTAGCAGCTCTTCTTTTTCGTTGTCGTCTGATGATGCCTGTAGAGCTTTCGCTGCCACGACAGATCGATCGATCGAAGCTTTGACACGCGCGGCGGGGAGAAGATTCTCGATCGGAGCGAATGGCTTCTTCTGAACAGTAGCAACATGAGGAAGAGACAAGGTTTCTGTTTGTGCCACGGCGACACGGGGATCCAATAATAGGACTAGGGCTGCCGCAACACTACTGGTCCTTCCAAGACACACGATGTTCTGCAGTGCGCGTCTTCGAGAACAGTCGACAACGAGCTGATCATCATGATTACTACAACGGGCTGCCAAGGATGATAATGATGGACTCCCACCCCCGTATGCTTGTTCGTGTTGTTCATACGAGCTCGACGAATCGGCGCCGACTCTGGGACTCGGAGAAGCGTGGAGCC
>OLMU01003815.1:0-15966 GCA_900291995.1 Licmophora abbreviata | reverse complement strand
ACCCGCAGCCATATGCGCGGCCTTCCCGACTATACCCCGCCCTCACTGGAGGATCTGCGCGACACGGCGCTGCCGCTGGCGCGGATCGCCAATCCCGCCTGTCAAGTTGTGGGCGTGTCGATCAACACCCAGCACATGCCCGAGGACGAGGCCAAGGCCTATCTGGCCGAGGTCGAGGCACGGATGGGTCTTCCGGCGACCGACCCTTATCGTTTCGGCTCGGGCAAGCTGGTGGACGCGCTGGCCGCGCTGTGATCTGATCACGTCGAGCGGGGGCCGGTGATGGCCCCTGCGACACATCAATTGCCAGCAGAAAAGGAGAGGGCCGTGGAGATTTCGGTCACCCGCGACACGTTCCGTCTGGCGCAAGTCTTCACCATAAGCCGAGGCTCGCGCAGCGAGGCGAAAGTGCTGACTGTCCGGATCACCGACGGCGGCATCACCGGCTGGGGTGAATGTGTGCCCTATGCCCGCTATGACGAGACGCTGGACAGCGTCACGGCGCAAATCGAAGGCCTGCCCGCGCGGTTTGATCGTGCCGAGTTACAGGCGCTTCTGCCCGCGGGCGCCGCGCGCAATGCGGTGGATTGCGCGCTGTGGGATCTTGAGGCGAAACGCAGCGGCAAGCGGGTCTGGGAGCTGGCGGGTTTGAGCGCGCCGCGCCCCGAGATCACGGCCTATACCCTGTCACTCGACACGCCGGAAAAGATGCAGGCCGAGGCTGCGAAACATGCGCACCGCCCGCTTCTCAAGATCAAGCTGGGCACGCCCGACGACATGCCCCGGGTCGAGGCGGTGCGCGCGGGCGCACCAAAGGCGCGGATCATCGTGGATGCCAATGAAGGCTGGAGCGCCGAGGTCTATGCCGATCTGGCGCCGCATCTGGTTCGGCTTGGCGTGAGCCTTGTGGAACAGCCTCTGCCCGCAGGACAGGACGAGGCGCTGCGCGGGATCGACCGCCCCTTGCCCGTCTGTGCCGACGAATCCTGCCATGATCGCAACAGCTTGCCGGGATTGGCGGGCAAATACGACGTGGTGAACATCAAGCTGGACAAGACCGGCGGTCTGACCGAGGCGCTGGCTCTGCGCGAGGCGGCCTTGGCGCAGGGGTACAAGGTGATGGTCGGTTGCATGATCGGCAGTTCGCTGGCGATGGCCCCGGCGGTGCTGGTGGCGCAGGGGGCGCTGGTGACAGACCTTGACGGGCCGCTTTTGTTGGCCGAAGACCGCGACAACGCTTTGACATTCGACGAGGCCGGGGTGCATCCGCCCGAGGCCGCATTGTGGGGATAAAGACATGCGCACCGTATACGTGAATGGCGACTACCTGCCCGAGACCGAAGCGAAGATCTCGATCTTCGACCGGGCCTTTCTGATGGCTGACGGGGTTTATGAGGTGACCAGTGTTCTGGGCGGCAAGCTGATCGATTTCGCGGGACATCTGACGCGGCTGGAGCGGTCGCTGAACGAGTTGAACATGAAGAAACCCGTCGCGTTCGACGACCTGCTGGAGATCCACCGCGAGTTGGTGCGGGTCAACGAGATCGAAGACGGTCTGGTCTATCTGCAGGTGACGCGCGGCAGCGATGGCGACCGCGACTTCGTCTTTCCTGACCCTGAGACGACCGAGCCGACGCTAGTGCTGTTCACCCAGTCCAAGCCGGGTCTGGCACAAAGCCCGCAGGCCGAAAAAGGTATGAAAATCATTAGTATAGACGACCTTCGCTGGGGTCGGCGCGATATCAAGACGGTGCAGCTTCTGTATCCGTCGATGGGCAAGATGATGGCCAAGAAGGCCGGCTGTGACGATGCATGGATGATCGAGGATGGCCACGTGACCGAGGGCACGTCGAACAATGCCTATATCGTCAAGGGCAACAAGATCATCACCCGCCAGCTGTCGAACGACATCCTGCACGGGATCACCCGCGCCGCTGTTCTGCGCTTTGCCCGTGAGGCCCAGATGGAAGTCGAGGAACGGCCCTTCACCATCGACGAGGCCAAGGCGGCGGACGAGGGTTTCATCACGTCGGCCAGCGCCTTTGTGATGCCGGTGGTCGAGATCGACGGGCAAACGCTTGGGGACGGGACGCCGGGGCCGGTCGCAAAGCGGCTGCGGGAAATTTACCTTGATGAAAGCCTGAAAACGGCCGTGTAAGGCGAATCAGGGTTAACACCACGGTTTTACTGGAAAATCCCGTTCGGCATCACGTCGGTATAACGTCGGTATCGCGTCGGTGCACCGCGCGGTATCCACCGGCGTTAACAGAGCGCACGCTTTGCCCGTCAAGCGTTCGAGGATTTTCAGCCGATCAAGATGGGAAGGCTTGGGTGTCCTGAGCGGTGATGCGGGCGGGCGCAGCGAGGCGCGCCCTGCCCGTCCGCAGGCCGTTAAAGCGTTTCGCGAAAAACCTAGACCACGGATTTTCGCGAAATGCTCTGCCCGGTTCAATCGTTGCACGCGTTCCGCCTTTGGCTGATGCCTCAGGTCAAAGGCGGAACGCTTTAAGCTAGCGCGTCGCGGATCTTGGCGATGGTGGCCTTGCGCTCGGCGCGCGCGGCCAGTGCCGTTTCCATGTCGACATTGACGAATTTGACCTGCGTGTTGGGCTGCAACTGCCCGATCAGGTCCATATCCGCCGAGATCACTGCTCCAAGGGTGAAATAGCCCCCGCCCGACACGGCGTCGCGGTGCAGCACGATGGGTTCGGTGCCGCCGGGCACCTGAATGGAGCCGTAGGAATAGCACCCGTCGACGATGTTCGACGGATCGGCACCGGCACCGAAGGGCGGTTCGCGATCGACGAAATCAAGCGGGCGCCCGCCCTTGAAGCGGTAGCCCATGCGGTCGGCCTCGGCGGCGACGGTCCAAGTATCCTCGAAGAAGCGGCGCCCGGCGTCTTCGGTCAGGCGGTACCAGTAAAGGCCGGTCAGGACGCGCAATTCGGCAGGGTTGCCCGGCCCGCGACGCAAGGCGGGGGGCACGCTGCGGCCTTCGGCCACCAGCGGCGCGTCGCCCACGGGCAGCTCGTCACCGGGTTGCACGGCACGGCCCCCGACGCCGCCCAGCGCACCGATCGGATAGGTGGAGCGACTGTCGAGATCCGGTTCGGTGGCGATGCCGCCCGAGACCGCGATATAGGCGCGCGCGCCAGCCTGCAGGAACCCGAAGCTGAGCACCTGACCGGCCTTGACGGTGATGGAGGTCCAGGTTTCACGCGATTCGCCGTCGATCATCACGGGGAGTTCGGCGCCGGTGATGGCGATGCTGGCGTCGCGGGTGAATTCGATTTCGGGGCCCATGAACACGGCCTCGAGTCCCGCCGCATCCTCGGGGTTGCCGACAAGCATGTTCGCGGCGCGCAGCGCCAGCCGGTCCATCGCACCGCCTTCGGGGATGCCGAGATGGAAATAGCCGGGACGACCGAGATCCTGAATGGTGGTGGCGAGACCTGATTTGACAATCTTAAGCGTCATTGAGAGCCTCCATCAGCTTGGCGTTGTAGCCGACCATGTCCTTGTTGAATTCGTCGAGATCGAACTCGACCTCGGCGATGCGCGGCGTCCAGGTGTTGGCTTCGACCGCGGCGAGGATGCGGTCGTATTCGGCGCGGTCGATGGGGGTCCATTTGACGATATCGCCGGGTTTGAAAAACACCATGAAGTCGCTCAGATAGGACACATGCTGTCGCGGGTCATAGATGGTCATCGGCGTGATGCCGAACATCTGGTAGCCGCCTGCGCCGCGCACCGAATAGATGCACGAGAAGCTGCCGCCATAGCCGACCGTCTGCTTGGGCGTGTCGGTGCGGGGGCGCAGATATTTGGGAACCTGGATCTGACGGTCGCGTTCGACCAGCTGATACAGGAAGGGCAGGCCCGACACGAAGCCCACCATCGACACGAACCACGGCTGGGAATGATGCGCTTCGATGAAAGCCTCGACGCTGTCATAGCCGTTGATCCGGGCGGCGTAATCGAGATCGCTCCCCGAGGGATCCTGATGGCGTTCGCGGAAGCGCATCAGGGTCTCGTGGGTCCAGGGATCCTGATAATAGACCGGGACTTCGATGATCCGGGTGGTCATCCGCTTTTCGGCCTTGTCGGCCATGTGTTCGAGATCCTTGATCCGGGACAGCATCTGTTCGGGCGGGGTCACGTCGGGATCGTAGCGGACCTGAAAGGATGCGTTGGCCGGGCAGATTTCGGTCACGCCGGGGATGTCGGCCTCTCGGACGGCATTGGACATGGAGAGGGATTTGAAGAACGCCTCGAGCGACATTTCCTCGTCCATTTCCACGTAGACATGCTCGTCTCCACCATATGTGTAACGTGTCTTCACGAAGCACCTCCTGTTGCTGCGGGGGTCAGATTTCCGGCATCCAGCCACGGTTCCAGCCATTGGGTATGGACCGTGCCCGCCTGAACCTGCGGGTCGTCCGCCAGCGCCAGATGCAGGGGGATTGTCGTCTTGAGACCGTCGATCGACAAGCTTTGCAATGCGGTGCGCAGGCGGGAGATCGCCTCGGCCCGGTCCGAGCCATGCGCGATCAGCTTGCCGATGAGCGAGTCGTAAAAGGGCGGGATCTGATAGCCCTCGTAAAGGAAGTGATCCATGCGGATGCCCTCGCCCTCGGGCAGGCGCATGGCGCCCACGGTGCCGGGGAAGGGCATGAATTGCAGATGCGGGTCTTCGGCGTTGATACGCACTTCGATGGCATGGCCGGTGACGGCGATCTGGTCCTGCGTGAGGCGCAGCGGCTCGCCGCCGGCAATACGGATCATTTCCTGAACGAGGTCGATGCCGGTGACCATTTCGGTCACGGGGTGTTCGACCTGAATGCGGGTGTTCATCTCGATGAAGAAGAACTGGTTGCTGGCCTCTTCATAGAGAAACTCCAGCGTGCCTGCCCCCTTGTAGCCCACCGCCTCGGCCATGGCGACCGCAGAGGCGCAAAGCTGCTGCCGGGTGGGCTCGTCCAGACAGACGGCGCCGGCCTCTTCCCAGACTTTCTGACGGCGGCGCTGGATCGAGCATTCGCGCTCGAAGCAATGCACGGCGCGGGTGCCGTCGCCTAGGATCTGCACCTCGATATGGCGCGGATCGCGCAGCGCGCGTTCCAGATAGAGCCCGCCGTCGCCAAAGGCAGCCTGTGCTTCGGACTGGGCCTGAGGGGCGAGCTTGCGCAGCTCGTCCTCGTTGGCGGCGATGCGGATGCCGCGCCCGCCCCCGCCGGCGGCGGCCTTGATCATCACCGGGTAGCCCACTTCGGCGGCGGTGGCGACGGCATCGTCCAGCGTTTCGATCCGACCTTTCGAGCCGGGCACGACGGGCGTTCCCGCGGCTTCGGCGGCCTGTCGCGCGGCGACCTTGTCGCCCATCCGTTCGATCGTGTCGGCGGAGGGGCCGACATAGGTGATCCCGGCCTCTTCCAGGGCACGGGCGAAACGGGGACTTTCCGAGAGGAACCCATAGCCGGGATGCACGGCATCGGCGCCGGTCTGCTGGGCCGCTTCGACGACGCGGGCCACGTCGAGATAGGAGTTCTTGGCTGCCGCCGGTCCGATGCACACCGCTTCATCGGCCAGCCGGACCGCCAGCATGTCGGCGTCAGCCTCGGAATGGGCCTGGATGGTGTGGATGCCAAGCTCGCGGGCGGCCCGGATGATCCGGACCGCGATTTCGCCGCGATTGGCGATCAGAAGGCGGGATATGGCCATGGTCAGTCGTCCAGCGTCGCCAGAACCTGACCGGCGGTCACCGGTGCTTCATTGTCGGCGGCGTAGCCTGCGAAGGTGCCGGCGATTTCGGATTTCACCTCGATAAAGGTTTTCATCACCTCGACCAGCCCGATCACGTCGCCGACGGCAACGGCATCGCCCTTGGACTTGTAGGGGGCGTCCTCGGGGGAGGGGCGGTGATAGAAGGTTCCGGGAAGGGGGGATTGGATATCTGCCATGTTGGTTCTCCTGACGGTAAATCGTCTCAGCTTGCGCGTTCGAGCACGGTTGCGGCGGCGGCGATGGTGATGCCGTTATCGGTGAGCGTGCTGCGGATAGCACGCCCGATCTCAAGCGCGCCGGGCGTGTCGGAATGAAAACAGATCGATTCAAACTCGATCGGGATGTCGTTGCCATCGACGGTCCGGACGACACCTTCCTGACAGGCGCGCAGGCATTTCGCGGCGATCTGTTCGGGATCGGGGCGGGCGACCTGACGCTTGAACACGATCGAGCCGGTATCGTCGTAATCGCGGTCGGCGTAGAATTCGCGCACCACGGGATGTCCCAGACGCTTGGCCACCTCATAGGTCTTGGAGATGCCCATGCAGAAGATGATCGCGTCGCTGCTGGTCTTCTGGAGGGTATCGACCATGAGTTGCGACAGCTCTTCGTTGACCGCAGCTTCCATGTAGAGGGCGCCATGCGGTTTGACATGCTGGAGCGCGATGCCATAGCGGCGGCCGAATTCGCGGATCGCGCCGATCTGGTAGACGATGTCGTTGACCAGTTCCTCGGCGCTGGTGCGGATATAGCGCCGCCCGAAGCCCTGCAGATCGCGGTATCCGGGATGTGCGCCAAGCCCGACGCCATATTGCTGGGCCAGCTTCACGACACGGTCCATCGAATTGGGATCGCCCGCATGGAAGCCCGCCGCGATATTGGCCGAGCTGATGAGCGCCATGAGATCCTCGTCCGGGGCCTCGCCCAGGACCCATTGGCCAAACCCCTCGCCCATGTCACAGTTCAGATCGACTTCTGTTTTCATCGTCCCGGTCCTCGTCTTCTGGGTGGGCACAGGATGACAATGCTGGCCGCGTCTTGTAAATTTCCAATATCTGTTCGAGCCTTATCTGAATTTCAGAAAGTTCTCGCATAGAAAGCCCGGTCTAACCTGTTGAATTTCCGTTATATGGTTAAAGATTCACCGGTTTGTGAATATCATTATCTTTTTTTTCGATACCTGTTAATCTGATATTCATCAGATCGAAGCGGGGACAATGGGCCTTTGATGAATTTCCGGCATCTCAAGTATTTCGTCGCGACCGCAGAATCGGGACAGGTCAGCCGTGCGGCGACGGCGCTGTCGATCTCACAATCGGCGATCACCACGGCGATCCGCGACCTTGAGACGGAACTGGGCGCGGATCTGTTCCTGCGCTCGGCGCAAGGGATGGAAATGACCGATGCGGGGCGCGAATTTCTGGCCTCGGCGCAGGATATCCTTGCGCGGCTAGACGAGGCCAAGAACCTGACGCAGCGCCGGTCGACGGCGGAAGGCGTCATTTCGATCGCGGCGACCTATACGGTGATCGGGTATTTCCTGCCCTATCATCTGGACCGGCTGGCGCATCTCTATCCGGGCATCGAGATCCGGCTGAGCGAATTGAACCGCGAAAGCATCGAGGAAGGGTTGCTGTCGAACAGGTTCGACATGGCGGTTGTGCTGACATCGAACCTGACCAATCCCGAGATCGAGACCGAAACGCTGTTGAAATCCACACGGCGTCTTTGGGTGCCGGCGAACCATCCGTTTCACCGCGCGGGAAAGGCCAGTTTCGCCGAGATCGCCGAGCAGGATTACATCATGCTGACCGTCGATGAGGCGGCACATACCACGATGAAATACTGGTCGGGCACCAATTATCAGCCCAAGGTCAAGCTGCGCACCGCGTCGGTCGAGGCGGTGCGGTCGATGGTGGCCAATGGACAGGGGGTCACGATCCTGTCGGACATGGTCTATCGGCCCTGGTCACTTGAGGGAAAGCGCATCGGCACCGCCGCGACGACGCATGACATCCCGTCGATGGATGTGGGTCTGGCCTATAGGCGCGGGACGGATATGACCGGGCCGCTGGCTTTGGTGCATGATTATTTCCGCGAATCCTTTGTGGAGCCGCAGAACTATTTCCAAAACCAGCGCTCCTGAGGCGAACCCGTAGGGTCAGCCCTTGTCGCCCACATTCTCGGTAAAGGACTTGGTGAATGCAGCCTGCTGATCGGGGCTGGCTTCGGTCTGATGGGTGGCTTTCCAGTCGTCATAAGGCATGCCGTAGAAAATCTCGCGGGCCTCGTCCTTGGACATGTCGATGCCACGGGCGTTGGCGGCTTCCTGATACCAGCGCGACAGGCAGTTGCGGCAAAAGCCCGTCAGGTTCATCATGTCGATGTTCTGCACGTCGGCACGCTTGTCCATGAGATGCTCGCGCAGGGTACGGAAAGCGGCGGCTTCAAGCTCGATACGGGTCTGATCGTCCATGGGTATCCTCCTTCGTAAAGCGTTTCGCGAAAAACCTGAGTCACGGATTTTCGCGAAATGCAGTGCACTGTTCCATCGTTGCATACGTTGCGCCATAAGCTGATGCCTCAGGGTAACGGCGGAACGCTTCAGTTCACAACATGCGCTTGAGATACGGCGGGTTCAAGTCGGTGAGGCGCACTGTCAGGCTTCCGGCATCGGGCAGATGCGCCTGCAAGGTATCCATCACGATCCCGGCCAGATCGTCGCGCGTGGCGTCGTCACGACCGGGGATCAGCAGCAAGGTGGCATGAGCAAAGGCCTGCGGCACCACGCCGATGCGCGATGCGGTGGCGGCGATGGTGCGGGTGCGCACCGTTTCGGGGCCATTGACCGAAGGATGTGCGGCGAGACGCTCAAACAGATCGTCGCAGAGCGCCTGAAGATCGTGGCTGTCCTGCAATCCGGCGGAATGTTCGACGATGACATGGGGCATGGGCGGATCCTTTCAGCGCAGCATTAGGCCCGGCGGGGGCGCTGCACGCAAGCCGGTCTTTGCGGCACGCGGCGGTCAGATCCCGGCGCGGTCGGCGGCATCGCTCAGGATCGGGGCAAGGCGGCGCGCCCATGCGATCTGATCGTCGGCCTGTTCGATCAGGTCGTTGCGCAGCTCCAAGAGAACATTGGGCCGCTGATAGGCGATGGCATGGCGCGCGATGGCGTCGCCGGGCAGATGCCCGCCGTAAGGTTCGTTCTCGCCCACGCAGAGATCGTGTTCCTCGCGCAGCCGGGCAATGAGCGGGCGCGACAGGCGTTCATCGGCGGCATAGAGCACACCGACATGCCAGGGGCGGGGCGGGCGCCCCTGCAATTGCCGGGTAAAGCTGTGGACCGAGACCAGCACCGTATCGGGCCGCCGCGCTGCCAGTTCGGCCAGCGCGGTATGGTAGGGCCGGTAACAACGATTGAGCCGGAGGGTCAATTCGTCTGCACCAGCATGCCGATTGCCGGGGATGATCGTGCCGTCATAGAGCTTCATCAGGAGGGTCGGGTCATCCTCGCCGCGGTTGGGGTCGATCACGAGGCGCGAGAAATTCGACAGGATCACCGGCGCATCAAGCTGTGCTGCCAGTTCGCGCGCGACACCGGCGGCACCCACGTCATAGGCGATATGGCGCGCCATATCTGCGGCCCCCAGACCAAGGCAGCCACCGTTGACGAAGGGCGGCACGGTATTGGCGGCATGATCGCAGGTGATCAGCCAACGGGAGGGGCGATCGGCGCCTTCGATGAAAAAAGGGTGATATGTCATCGGGGTGTCATGTCCTTTCATCACCGTCTAGGGCAGTTGAAAGGTGAAGTGAAATAGGTAATAACCGTGACGCGGGCTGTTAGCGTTAACATGCGTTGCGGCAGGCTTTCCCCGATCGCGACAGCCCCATTGACATGACGCGTCCGGACGTCGAAACCGGGCCAGTACATACAGGAAAGACACCGGATGAGACGCCACAGAAACGTCAAGATCGTCGCCACGCTTGGACCCGCCTCGTCGGATTACGAGATGATCCGCGCGCTGCACGAAGCCGGGGCCGACGTGTTCCGCCTGAACATGAGCCACGGCAGCCACGAGGATATCGCGGAGCGGCACCGCATCATCCGCCAGATCGAGGCCGATCTGGACAGCCCGATCGCCATTCTGGCGGATCTTCAGGGCCCCAAGCTGCGGGTCGGGGTCTTTGCCTCTGGCGAGGAGGAATTGGAGGAAGGCGCCGAGTTCCGGCTGGATCTGGACGAGGCCGAGGGCGATGCCAGCCGCGTCTGCCTGCCCCATCCCGAGATTTTCGCGGCGCTGGAGCCGGGGGCGAGCCTGCTGGTCAATGATGGCAAGATTCGACTGAAAGTGACTGAATGCGGCAAGGATTTCGCCCGGACCGAGGTGGTGATCGGCGGCACGATCTCGAACCGCAAGGGGGTGAATGTGCCCGATGTGGTGCTGCCGGTGGCGGCGCTGTCCGAGAAGGATCGCAAGGATCTGGAATTCGTCTGCGATCTTGGCGTGGACTGGCTGGCGCTGAGTTTCGTGCAGCGCGCGGAAGATGTGACCGAGGCGCGCGAGCTGGCCGCGGGACGGGCCGCGATCCTCAGCAAGATCGAGAAGCCCGCGGCGGTGGAACGGTTCGACGCGATCCTTGCGGCATCGGACGGGATCATGGTGGCGCGCGGCGATCTGGGGGTGGAACTGCCGGTGCAGAACGTGCCGCCGATCCAGAAACGTCTGGTCCGCAAGTGCCGCGCCGCCGCCAAGCCGGTGATCGTGGCGACCCAGATGCTGGAATCAATGATCGAAAGCCCGATGCCCACCCGCGCCGAAGTCAGCGACGTGGCCACCGCGATCTATGAAGGCGCGGATGCGATCATGCTCTCGGCGGAATCGGCGGCGGGCGACTATCCGATCGAGGCGGTGACCACGATGGACAACGTGGCCCGCGAAGTCGAAGATGATCCGACCTATACGGAAATCATCGAGGCGTCGCGCCGGGCCAAGCGCGAAAGCGTGGCCGACGGCATTGTCGCCGCCGCCCGCGAAATCGCCGAAACCACTGATATCAAGGCGATCTGCTGCTTTACCCAATCGGGCACCACGGCGCTGCTGGTGGCGCGCGAGCGGCCGCGCGTGCCGATCATCGCGCTCACAAATCTGCGCGGCACAGCGCGGCGGCTGGCGCTGAGCTGGGGGGTGAATTGCGTGATGACCGGCGAGTTGGAACGCTTCAAGCAGGCGGTTCTGAATGCCGCGCGTGCCGCACGGGAGCAGGGCTATGCCGAGGCGCTGGATCAGATCGTGGTGACGGCGGGCGTGCCCTTCAACGTGCCGGGAACCACCAACATCCTGCGCGTCGCCCCCTGTCAGGAAAGTTTGATTTATTCGACCGATCCGGGATAAGCTGTCGCGAGGTTATTGCAGGTATTGGTTTGGAGGGTTCGATGGATCCCGATCTGGCATTAATACTGGGGCTTGTTCTTATCATTCTGTCGATCCCGTCCATGGTCGCTGCGCTGTCCGACGGACATGCACCGCGCGTCGCGGCAATTATCCTGATCGCAGGCGGCGCCATGGTGGTCTGGGCCATCACGACCAAGCCCGGGGGATATACGATCCATGACGTGCCCGACACGTTCATAAAGGTCGTGGGCAGGTATCTTGCCTGAGAAATAAGGGCACCCCCCTTGCGAAATAGCAGGACGTGGCGTATACGGCGCGCCTGTCTGTGCGCGTCCGGCCAATGTGGCATGCCGAGTCGCGCGTTCAACCGACCGAAAGAGGAGCCGGAAATGCCCAAGATGAAGACCAAGTCGAGCTGCAAGAAGCGGTTCAAGGTGACAGCCACTGGCAAGATCAAGACCGCGCAAGCGGGCAAGCGCCATGGCATGATCAAGCGCACCAAGAAGTTCATCCGCGATGCCCGTGGCACCACGGTCATGTCAGAAGCCGACGCCAAGATCGTCCGGCCGATGATGCCCTATTCCCGTTAAGGCCGAAGGAGAACCTATAGATGTCACGCGTCAAAGGTGGAACCGTCACCCACGCCCGTCACAAGAAAGTCGTCAAGGCCGCCAAAGGCTATTACGGCCGTCGCAAGAATACCTTCAAGGTGGCCCGTCAGGCCGTCGACAAGGCCAACCAGTACGCCACGCGCGACCGCAAGAACCGCAAGCGCAATTTCCGTGCGCTGTGGATTCAGCGGATCAACGCTGCGGTGCGCGCCCATGATGAGGGCCTGACTTATTCGCGCTTCATCAACGGTCTGGCCAAGGCCGGCGTTGAAGTGGACCGCAAGGTTCTGGCCGATCTGGCCGTCCGTGAGCCCGCCGCGTTCGGCGCGATCGTGGATCAGGCGAAAAGCGCTCTGGCCAACTGAGCCAACCCCAGATTTCTGGACAGTGAAGCTGCCATCGACCCCATCGGGTCGGTGGCTTTTTCGTCATGTGGCGGCGGCTTCGTGGGAACTCCGTGACTTTGCCCTAAACTCGGCGCGATTTTGCCCGATCTGTTAACCATAACAGACGGCAAGCTAACACCCACCGAGCATCCGGAGCGCCACATGAACCACCACCCCCTGTCCCACACACCCGTTCCGCTGAGCGAAAAGGCCCGCCGTCTGCTTGAGGCCCATGACCGTGAAGTGAGACAGCAGGTCGCATCGGGCTGAACACAGCAGGCCGGGGGCGTCGTTGCGTGACCGGGCAGTCGTGCACCGTTCACTCCCTTGCGCTGAGACGCCAAGCGCTGTAACCCGCCCGTGATGCCAAACGGGTGGGACAGATGGACGATCTCCGAGATAAATACCTGACCGCTATTGCCGATGCCGCCGGGGAATCGGCGCTTGAGGATCTGCGGCTGGCCGCTGTCGGCAAAAAGGGCGAGATCAGCCTGAAGATGCGCGAACTGGGCAAGATGAGCCCCGAAGAGCGTCAGGTGATGGGCCCGAAGCTCAATGCGCTGAAGGACGAAATCAACAGCGCGCTTGCCGCCAAGAAACAGGCGCTGTCGGATGCCGCGCTGGACGAGCGACTGCGCACCGAGTGGCTCGATGTCACCCTGCCCGCGCGACCGCAGCGACACGGGTCGATCCACCCCGTGAGCCAGGTCACCGAAGAAGTCACCGCGATTTTCGCCGATATGGGCTTTGCCGTGGCCGAGGGGCCGCAGGTGGAAAGCGACTGGCACAATTTCGACGCGCTTAACATCCCCGGACACCACCCGGCCCGTGCCGAGATGGACACGTTCTACATGCATCGCGCCGAGGGCGATGGGCGCCCGCCGCATGTGCTGCGGACCCATACCAGCCCGGTGCAGATCCGGTCGATGGAACTGGCAGGCGCGCCCTTGCGGGTGATCTGCCCCGGTCGCGTCTATCGCGCCGATTACGACCAGACCCATACGCCGATGTTTCATCAGGTCGAAGGTCTTGCGATCGACAAGGACATCTCGATGGCGAACCTGAAATGGGTTCTGGAGGAATTCGTCAAGGCGTTCTTCGAGGTGGACGAGGTCGAGCTGCGCTTTCGCGCCTCGCATTTCCCGTTCACCGAACCCTCGGCCGAGGTAGATATCCGCTGCAGCTGGGAAGGCGGCACGCTCAAGGTGGGCGAGGGCGATGACTGGCTGGAGATTCTGGGGAGCGGGATGGTGCATCCCAAGGTGCTGATGGCGGGCAATATCGATCCGGCCGCATGGCAGGGCTTTGCCTTCGGGGTGGGGATCGACCGGATCGCCATGTTGAAATACGGCATTCCCGATCTGCGCGCTTTCTTCGACTCGGATCTGCGCTGGCTGCGACACTACGGGTTCGCGGCGCTTGATGTGCCGACGATCCGGGGCGGGCTGAGCCGCTGATCGGCGCAACACTGGATGGGAGTGGCGAGGAATTTTTTGAAAATTCCTCGCTGTTTTCTTTTCAAGAAAACATTCCCCCGAACCGTTGTGGCATCGACAGGCTGCGTCATGGTCTCTAGGCTGCCGGAAAACAGGGAGCCTCGCATATGCCGCTTATCCAATTCGTCTATGCCTCGCGCCCTTTCGGTTTCGATACGGCGATCCTGTCGAATATTCTGCTGGATGCACGCCGGCTCAATGATCGGGACAACATCACCGGCGCGCTGATTGCCCGCAGTGATCTTTACCTTCAGCTTCTGGAAGGCCCACGCGACAAGGTCGAGGCGGCCTATGAGCGCATTCGTCGCGATGACCGCCATGTGGAGGTGACACCTCTGTTGAGCCGCAGCATCGAAGAACGGCTGTTTCCGGGGTGGGCGATGCGCGACGATCCGGCGCAAAGCTGGGTCTGGAGCATCGAGGCGGTGCGCGATGGCGCGATCGAGCGCGCCACCAAAGAGGAAATCCTCGGCTTTTTCACGCAGCTTGCGGAAAAGGGCGTGGTGCCGCCGCGCGGCGGCTGAGCCGGTTTGAAATGGCGCAAAGGCCCAGAGGGTGTTGCAGGGGTTTTCCCCTTCTCCCGGATAGGATAAAGCCGCGGCAACCCTTTTGTCTTGCGTGGATCAAATCCGATGAAATTCACCCTTTCGTGGCTGAAAGACCATCTTGAAACCGAGGCCAGCCTTGACGACATCGCCGAGGTGCTGACCGATCTGGGGCTCGAGGTCGAGGATATCTCGAACCCGGCCGCGCGGTTGGAGCAATTCACCATCGGCAAGGTGGTCAAGGCGGAAAAGCATCCCGACGCCGACAAGCTCAGGGTCTGTCAGGTCGAGACCGCCGATGGCCCCACCCAGATCATCTGCGGCGCGCCCAATGCCCGAGAGGGGATCACCGTGGTCGTGGCCAAGCCCGGCGTCTATGTGCCCGGCATCGACACGACAATCGGGGTGGGCAAGATCCGCGGGATCGAAAGCCACGGCATGATGTGCTCGGAGCGCGAGATGGAGCTGAGCGAGGAGCATGACGGCATCATCGAGCTGCCCTCGGGAGAGGTGGGTCAGCGCTTCACCGATTGGCTGGCCGAGAACGATCCCGCCAAGGTCGACCCGGTGATCGAAATCGCCATCACCCCGAACCGCCCCGATGCCTTGGGTGTGCGGGGCATCGCGCTGGACCTCGCGGCAAGGGGTCTGGGCACCATGAAGCCCGCGCCGAAAGCGCATGTGGAAGGGGCTTTCCCCTGCCCGATCACCGTGACCATCGACGAGGACGCGCAGCAGAACGGCTGCGAGGTCTTTGCAGGGCGGTTGATCCGAGGCGTGACCAATGGCCCCTCGCCGCAATGGCTGCAGGACCGGCTGCGTGCGATCGGTCTGCGGCCGATTTCTGCTCTGGTGGATGTGACCAACTTCTTCACCTTCGATCGCAACCGGCCGCTGCATGTGTTCGATGCCGACAAGGTGCAGGGCAATCTGCGGGTCCATCGCACCAAGGGCGGCGAGACCCTGACCGGGCTGGACGAGAAGGAATATACCTTTGGCCCGGGAATGGTGGTGATTTCCGACGATGCGGGTATCGAAAGCATTGGCGGCATCATGGGCGGGCTGGCCACGGGCTGCACCGATGAAACCGTCAACGTGTTCCTCGAAGCGGCCGTGTGGGATCACGTACAGATCGCCACGACGGGGCGCGCGCTCAGGATCAATTCGGATGCGCGCTATCGCAACGAACGCGGGATCGATCCGGCCTTCAACATGGAAGCGATCGATCTGGCGACGCAGATGATCCTTGATCTATGTGGCGGAGAAGCCTCGAGCACCGTAATCGCCGGGAAGGTGCCGGATGTCAGCCGCGCCTACCGTCTGGACCCGGAACGCGTGCAATCGCTGGTCGGCATGGACATCCCCGAGGCCGAGCAGCGCCGCACCTTGACCGCGCTTGGCTTCAAGCTCGAGGGCGACATGGCGCAAGTGCCGAGCTGGCGGCCCGACATTCTGGGCGAGGCCGATCTGGTGGAAGAGGTGGCGCGGATCGCGTCTTTGACCAAGCTGGTGGGCAAGCCCCTGCCGCGCATGAAAACCGGTGTGCCCCAACCGATCCTGTCACCGATGCAAAAGCGCGAGCAGATCGCGCGGCGCACCACCGCTGGGCGCGGTTACAACGAATGCGTGACCTACAGTTTCATCGACCATGCAAGCGCCACCCTGTTCGGCGGCGGCCATGATGCGACGATGCTTGCCAACCCGATCAGCTCGGATCTGAGCCATATGCGACCGGATCTGCTGCC
>OLMU01003801.1:0-13824 GCA_900291995.1 Licmophora abbreviata | reverse complement strand
CAACAGGCGCAGCGACACGTCCGAATGGGTCGCCATGATGACCTCGTCAAAGCCTTCCCAGTCGCCGCCATGCGCCTTCACCTCGACCCCCGCAGGCAACCGCCGCACGGCATCGACAGGACAGCCGAGCCGGATATCGACACCCTTCTGCTCAAGCGCAGCCCCCATCCGCGTCACATACGAGATCGAACCGCCCTGCACCGTGTACCATTGATGTTGGCCCGAATAATTCATCAGCGCGTGATTTTCGAAGAACCGGATCAGCGCATGGGCCGGAAAGTCCAGTATGCGTTCTTTGGGTGTGGACCAGATCGCCCCCGAGAGCGGCATCAGGTAATAGTCACGGAACCAGGCACCCGTCCCCAATTCGTCAAGAAAATCGCCGATGGTCAGATCGCGGTGCGATTGCGCCTTCGACGGTGCTTGTGCGTTGAACCGCATGATGTCCCGCAGCATCCTCAGGAACTTCGGGTTCATCAGGTTGCGGCGCTGCGCGAATACCGCATCGAAACTGGCCAGCCCGTATTCCAGACCACCACCGCGCACCGACGCCCCGAAGCTCATGTTGCTTTTGACCACAGGCACATCCAGTTCGGCGAAGATGCGCGCCAGGTTCGGGTAATTGGCATAGTTGAAGACGATGAACCCGGTATCCACCGGCTGATCCCCGTTCTTGCCTGCCATGATCGTCCGCGCATGTCCGCCTAGACGGGTCTCCACCTCGAACAGGGTGACATCATGCGACTCACCCAATTCATACGCTGCGCCCATCCCGGAGATCCCGGCGCCGATCACGGCGATCTTCCTGCGCGTGCCTGCGCCTGCTTCGAATGGCATGAGAATAGTTAGTCCTTTTTCGTTGTTGCTTGGCAATACGCTCTGGATGCCTGCTTGGATGACTAACTGTTTGCATTATTTTTTTCCAAACTTGTGATCCACCCCGTCAAACATACCGTATCCACTGTATGCTGAATGACACAGAGATCGCAGCTCCGCTTGTCCACTCGCCCCCTTTCCGGGGTCGTGGTAAACGGTGTTCGACGCAACCTCGAAGTCTGGAATCAGCTAACGTGACAAACCTACGGGAAAGGGAAAATGACGACTGGGTCGCCTGTATCTCGCGCATTCGTGACGCTCAGGATCAGGCTGCTTTCGCCGAGCTGTTCAATCATTTCGCCCCTCGCGTGAAGGCGTTTCTCATGCGCTCCGGCGCTGACGCCACCTTGGCCGAGGAATGCACCCAAGAGGTGATGGCGACGCTCTGGCAAAAGGCCCATCTTTTCGATCCGACCCGGGCCAGCGCGGCCACATGGATCTTCACGATCGCACGAAACCGCAAGATCGATGCGATCCGCAAATACAAGCGGCCCGAGCCCGAGGATCTTCCCTGGGGCCCCGAGGCCGAACCGGATCAGGCCGATGCGCTGGTCCTGCAACAGGAAAGTGAACAGTTGGGACAGGCCCTCGCAACCCTTCCCGACAAACAGAGAACGCTGATCGAAAAGGCCTATTTCGGGGATCTCACCCATAGCGAGATCGCCGAGCAGACGGGCCTGCCACTGGGCACGATCAAATCAAGGATAAGACTGGCGCTTGACCGACTGCGCCACGCAATGAAGTGAATGTGACATGACCGACAAGATCAAACACCACCTGACCGACGCCCTGTTGATGGCGTATTCCGCCGGGACACTTCCCGAGGCGTTCAGCCTGACAATCGCAGCACATATCTCCATGTGCGACGAATGCCGCGCCCGCCTTGGTGCTTTCGATACGGTCGGCGGCGCGCTGATTGAAAGCTGCGAGACAGCCGAGCTTTCCTCCGGCAGTTTTGAGGCAACTTTGAACCGGATCAAATCGGGCGACATGAGCAACACTCCCGCGAAACCCGTGCGCCGTGGCGGCATCCTGCCCGCTCCGGTGCAGGATTATGTCGGCGGCGATCTGGACGCCGTGAAGTGGAAACCGGTTGGCATGGGCGTCAAGCAAGCGATCCTGACCACGTCGCGCGATGCGACTGTCCGGCTCCTCTATATCCCCGCAGGCGCGGCCGTCCCGGATCACGGCCATGCCGGTACCGAGCTGACCCTTGTGCTCAAGGGCGCGTTCCGTGACGAGATGGATCATTTCGGCCCCGGCGACATCGAGATCGCCAATGAAGATTTGGATCACACGCCCGTCGCGGATATCGGCGAGGATTGCATCTGTCTCGCCGCCACGGACGCACCGCTGAAGTTCCGCGGCCTGATCCCCCGGATCGCGCAGCCCTT
This sequence comes from Licmophora abbreviata, assembly GCA_900291995.1. Taxonomy (NCBI): domain Eukaryota; phylum Bacillariophyta; class Fragilariophyceae; order Licmophorales; family Licmophoraceae; genus Licmophora; species Licmophora abbreviata. Next base: position 11,554 of record OLMU01003801.1, on the reverse strand, counting down.
CCTGCGGATCTAAGCCGCCTCAGGCCCGCCCGTGAGTACGATCATAGCCATTCACGGGCGGTGACGACCACCCGCTCAGCGCACCGGTTGCAGGCTCGAACATCTCGATAAGCAGCGGATGACAGCGCGCCGTGTCGCTGGAATGTTCGCTTGAACAATCCCCACCGGGACAGGCGCTGAGCGCGCCAAGCAAATCGATTTCAGCGAAAAACTCAAGGTGATCGCCGGGCCGCACCGGGCTTGCCTTCATGAAATATTGTCCCGTGTCGCGGGTGAACCCCGTGCACATGAACACGTTGAGCACGTCATGGACATGCACTTCGGCCTCGTGCAGCGACAGCCCCGTTTCATCGGCCAGCGCGCGGGTGAGGTTGGAGTGACAGCAATGATGATACTGCGTCCCGCTCAGAAGAGTGCCGGTATAGGGATCGCAGCGCGTGCCGATCACATCATGCACCGATCCGCCATAGGCGTCGATCCCGTACCAATCCAGCGTGTCCTTTACGATCGTCGCCATCGGTCGCAGATATGGAAAGCTGGACCACATCCGCTCTCCGACCGTCAGATGCGTTCCATGCAGCGCGCGGGATTTGCCGGAATAGAACCGCTCCGACAGATCCTCGGCGTTCCACAGGTTCAGATCGCCCACCTGCGGCCCCTCGACCGATGATATCCGGAAGAATTGCCCAGCCTTCACCCGGAAACAGGCCGCATCGCGCGGCGGCACCACCACCTCGCCCAGCTTGACAGCCGCTTTTCGGGCCTGCGCATAAAGCGTCAGATCAGGCACCGGGAGCGTCTCGTTGGGATAGCAGATCACCGGCTTTACAGCGCGGCGGGCGGCGGCATCGGAAGGCTCGGTCATGTCATGCCTCTTGGTCAGCGTATCTGGTCAGCCAGACAATCCAGAGGCGGTTTTCCCGTCGTTGTAAAGGTCTCGGCGCCACAGGCCATGCAGCGAAATTTCTTCATACCGTCCCGATCCGCGCGCCTGTCCTCGCGCCAGCGGCACCTCCGCGTGCGCCGGTTCGAGAAAATCACGATCAGCACAAAGGCCAGGATCAGACCAAGAACAATGACCAAACAGCACCCGATCAGTAATAGGCGTACATCTGCTCCAGAGCACCCAAATTGGGGGCAACGACGATATTCGCCGGCGCTTCGGGGGTGTAATAGACCTCGAACCAATCGGCCATGCTCCGGATCGCGGACCGGATCTCGGGGGATTTTGTCTGCTGCGGTTGTGCCGGGAGGGCCATGATCTTTCTCCGTTCCAGAATGTTCGCCATCAACCTAATCCTCTGGGCTCTGATCTTGAACGGCCAGAGTTGCAGAGACGTTATGCAGACACCGCATGTCCAGAACGAAAAGACCCCGGCGATGCGCCGGGGCCCCTGTCCGTCAGTCCTGCCCGATCAGACCGCGCGTTCGACCATCATCTTTTTGATCTCGGCAATCGCCTTGGCCGGGTTCAGACCCTTGGGGCAGGTCTTGGTGCAATTCATGATCGTATGGCAGCGATACAGCTTGAACGGATCTTCCAGATCGTCCAGCCGCTCACCCGTGGCCTCGTCACGGCTATCGATGATCCAGCGATAGGCATGCAACAAGGCCGCCGGTCCAAGATACTTGTCGCCGTTCCACCAATAGCTCGGGCACGCGGTCGAACAGCTTGCGCACATCACGCATTCATACAACCCGTCAAGCTTCTCGCGATCCTCGATCGATTGCTTCCACTCTTTCGCAGGGCGGTTCGTCTTGGTTTCCAGCCACGGCATGATGCTGGCGTGCTGCGCGTAGAAATGCGTGAGATCCGGGATCAGATCCTTGACCACAGGCATATGGGGCAGAGGATAGATCTTCACGTCGCCCTTGATCTCATCCATGCCATAGATGCAGGCCAGCGTGTTGATCCCGTCGATATTCATCGCGCAGGACCCACAAATCCCCTCGCGGCACGAGCGGCGGAACGTCAGCGTCGGGTCGATCTTGGTCTTGATGTAGATCAGCGCATCCAGAACCATCGGCCCGCAATCGTCGGTATCGACGAAATACGTGTCCACACGCGGATTCGCACCATCATCCGGGTTCCAGCGATAGATCTGGAACTTGCGCACGGCCTTGCCGGCCCCTTCGGGCTTGGGCCATGTCTTGCCCGTCGTCATGCGGGAGTTCTTGGGCAATCTGAATTGTACCATGTTCTACTCCTTTCAGCCGCCCAGCAGGGTCAGGCTATTTGCGGCGATGCATTGCACGGCCTCCGGGCGCTGTGCGATGCCGACAATCTCTTGCGCGACCTCCGGGGTCACTCCGGTGACACTGGCTCCGGCGATACTGACGATCTCGCGCGCCGAGGCAGCGTCGATGATGCAATCGGTGACTGGCGCGGCGTTCACACCGGGAAACCTGTCTGCAACCACGGTATTGACCACGCCCTTGGCCCGCTCTCTCGCGAAATCGTCCGCCATCTGATTGGTGGCCTGACAGCCACTCAGCGTGACAAAAGCAAGACAGGCCGCGCTCAAACGCATCAGAATGTCCGCTCTTTCGGGGCGATCTTCTTCAGGCTGATGCCGCCCTGCTCTTCGGTCGTCAGGGGGGCCTCGATGATCGGGCGATAGCTTAGAGCCGTATTGGCGCCATCTACCCTTGAGATCGTGTGCACGCGCCACTTGGTGTCATTACGCTCGGGGAAGTCCTCATGGGCATGCGCCCCACGGCTTTCCTTGCGCGCCTCGGCACCAGCGATAGTGGCCAGCGCGTTGGGCATCAGGTTGGTCAGTTCCAGCGTTTCCATCAGGTCCGAATTCCACACGAGGCTACGGTCCGTCACCTTCAGGTCAGCCATCTTGGCCGCGATCGCGGTCATTTTTTCAACACCTTCGGCCAGCGTCTTCGAGGTGCGGAACACCGCCGCGTCGTCCTGCATGGTGCGCTGCATCTCGAGCCGCAGATCGGCCGTGGGCACGGCACCGTCCGCATGGCGCAGCCCGTCGAAGCGATCCAGCGCCTTGTCCACCTGCGCCGCGTTGGTCGCCGGCACCGCGGCCTCACGATCAACCACATCGCCCGCACGGATCGCCGCCGCACGGCCAAACACCACAAGGTCGATCAGCGAATTCGATCCAAGCCGGTTCGCGCCATGCACGCTGGCACACCCCGCCTCGCCCACGGCCATCAGGCCCGGAACGATGGCGTTGGGGTCTTTCTTGGTCGGGTTCAGCACCTCGCCCCAGTAATTCGTCGGGATGCCGCCCATGTTGTAATGGACTGTCGGCAGAACCGGGATCGGCTCTTTCGTGACATCCACACCGGCAAAGATGCGCGCGCTTTCCGAAATGCCGGGCAGGCGCAGCTGCAGCGCCTCTTTCGGCAGGTGGCTGAGGTTCAGGTGGATATGGTCGCCATGCGGCCCCACTCCGCGACCTTCGCGGATTTCCATGGTCATCGAGCGGCTCACATAATCGCGCGGCGCCAGGTCCTTGTAGTTGGGCGCATAGCGTTCCATGAAACGCTCGCCTTCCGAGTTGGTCAGATACCCGCCCTCGCCGCGCGCGCCTTCTGTAATCAGACAGCCCGAGCCATAGATGCCCGTCGGGTGGAACTGGACGAACTCCATGTCCTGCAAGGGCAGACCCGCGCGCGCCACCATGCCGCCACCGTCACCGGTGCAGGTATGCGCGCTCGTCGCGCTGAAATAGGCCCGTCCGTAACCGCCAGTGGCCAGAACCACCATCTTGGCATTGAAGACATGCATGGTGCCGTCGTCCAGCTTCCAGCAGACCACACCGGTGCAGGCGCCATCATCGCTCATGATGAGGTCGATGGCGAAATACTCGATATAGAATTCCGCCTTCTGCTTCAGGCTCTGGCCATACAGCGTGTGCAGGATGGCATGACCGGTGCGGTCGGCAGCCGCGCAGGTGCGCTGCACCGGGGGGCCTTCGCCGAATTCGGTCGTATGCCCGCCAAAGGGCCGCTGATAGATCTTGCCCTCTTCGGTGCGCGAGAACGGCACACCGTAATGCTCCAGCTCGTAAACCGCCTTGGGGGCTTCGCGCGCCAGATATTCCATCGCGTCCGTGTCGCCAAGCCAGTCGCTGCCCTTCACGGTGTCGTACATATGCCACTGCCAGTGATCCGGCCCCATATTCGACAGCGACGCGGCGATCCCGCCCTGTGCCGCCACCGTGTGCGAGCGTGTCGGGAACACCTTGGTGACGCACGCGGTGCGCAGGCCCTGTTCGGCCATGCCGAGCGTGGCGCGCAGGCCGGCGCCACCGGCCCCGACAACAACCACGTCATAATCGTGTGTTTCGTATTCGTAAGCGGCCATTATCTGCAACTCCGGGTCTTAAAGGGCGATCTTGAGCACGGCAAAAACGCCAGTGGCAATCAAGCCGTAACTTAGAACGGTAACGGCAATGATCAGCACCTTGCGCGTCATTCCGCGGGCATAATCCTCGATCATGGTCTGCGCACCTTTGCGGAAGTGCTGCAATCCCACGAAAATGACCAGCAAGGTCAGGATCGCCATGGCCGGATGCGAGAATGTCGCCGTCACTTCGTCGTGGGTGCCGCCAAGCGCGCGGCCGAAAAAGAACAGGAACAGCGGCACGATCAGCGCAAGGCCAACGGCGCTCACGGTCATGTACCAGTGATGCTCGGTGCCGGAATGGGCCGCGCCCAGTCCTTCGGCTCGCTTGCGTGCAGTCAGATAACGCATGGCTGGCCCTTCCTCAGATGATAAGCAGCGTGATGACGGTCAGGATGACCGAACCGCCGATGCAGGCCCAGCCGAGCTTCTCGGAGGTTTCGATCTCAAGACCCTTGCCCGCGTCGTAGTAAAGGTGACGCAGCCCGGCCAGGTAATGATACCAGATAGCCCACAGCGACAGCGTCAGCACCAGATCGCCGAACCACGAGGTCACAACCGCATCCGCGATCGCGAAATAATCCGGTCCTGTCGCCGCCGCCAGCAACCACCACACGATCAGCAGCACGCCGACGATCAGGGCATTGCCCGTGATCCGCGTCAGGATCGAGGAGATCGAGGTCATCTGCGGGCGATAGACTTGAAGATGCGGCGAAAGGGGGCGCTCGCCCCTGTTCACGTCGGCCATGGTCAGTCCCTTCGTTGTCGTCTCCGGCGCGTCCGTACCTTCGGGCAGTCCGCATCCGTTCCGGAGAATCTTTTAGCGCCCCAGACGGTTTTGCACAGCCCCAATTCCCGGATTCTCCCCGCAATTCATGACAGAATCTTGCATTTGTGATCACGTAAATTACCGCGTGATCACAAAATTGCGGGTTCTAAACACCTTTTGCGCTTGAAACATCTCGAAGGATGACGCGCTGAGTCTCTTCCGTCAGCCGCAAGGCAGAGCGTAAGCGCCGCCTTTCGTGATCACAAATCTGCCGTCATGTCTTGAACACCCGGTAGATCGCCGGAATGACCAGCACCGTCAGCAATGTGGACGAGATCAGGCCAAAGAACAACGACAGCGCCAGCCCCTGAAATATCGGATCGGCAAGGATCACCGCCGCCCCGATCATCGCAGCCAGCGCCGTCAGCAGAATCGGCCTGAACCGGATCGCGCCTGCGTCGATCAGGATCTCCAGATCGCTCTTGCCCGCAGGATCGGTATGCCGGATGAAATCCACCAGCAGGATCGAATTGCGCACGATGATCCCCGCCAGCGCGATGAACCCGATCATCGACGGCGCCGAAAACGGCGCCTCCCACAACCAATGGCCCAGCATGATCCCGATAAAGGTCAACGGCACGGGCGTCAGGATGACCAGCGGCACCCGAAACGATCCGAACTGCGCCACCACAAGGATGTATATCCCCAGCAACGCCACCCCGAACGCCGCGCCCATATCGCGGAACGTCACCCAAGTGACCTCCCATTCCCCGTCCCACAGCAGCGTGACTTGGCTTTCATCGCTCGGCTGGCCATTCAGCGCGATCTGCGGCTTGGTCCCTTCGGGCCAGTCCATCGCGTCGATCTTCTCGGCCACCGCCAGCATCCCGTAAAGCGGCGCCTCGAAATCCCCGGCCAGCTCGGCTGTGACCATTTCCAGATCGCGCCCGTTGCGCCGGAAGATCGGGAACGATGCCACCTCTTCGCGCAGCTGCACGACATCGCCCAATTCCACCACGCCCCGCGCCCCGGCAGGACATTGGCCGGGATCGGCGTCGACAGGAACCGCTGATCCAGCACGCGGTCGGCCTTGGCCTGCACCACGGTGATCGGGATCGGATCACGCCCCTCGCCGCGATGCGAATAGCCGACGACCGTCTGCCCGTTCAGGATGCTCAGCGTGTCGAACACATCAGGTTCCTGCACGCCGAAAAACTCAAGGTCATCGGCCGAAATCGTCGCCCGCAACCGGCGCGGCTGTTCCCCGAAACTGTCATCCACATCGACGATGAACGGCACCTCGTCAAAGGCTTGGCGCAGCTTGCGCGCCACCTCTCGCCGGGTCTCGGCATCCGGGCCATAGACCTCGGCCAAGAGCGTGGCCAGAACCGGCGGGCCGGGCGGCGGCTCCACCGTCTTGAGCACGGCGCCATCAGGCAGGTCCAGCGCCCCAAGCCTCTCGCGCAGGTCTAGCGCGATCTCATGGCTGGTGCGGTCACGGTCGTCCTTGGGCGCCAGTTTGATTTGCACATCGCCCTGCTCCGGCATTTCGCGCAGGTAGTAATGCCTCACCAACCCGTTGAAATTGAACGGCGACGCGGTGCCGGCATGGGTCTGCGCCTCAATCACCTCGGGCAGGTCCATCGCCACCCGCGCCACCTGCTGCACCACGGCATCCGTCGCCTCGACCGATGATCCCTCGCGCAGGTCCACCACCACCGACAGTTCCGATTTGTTGTCGAACGGCAGCAGCTTGACGGTGACATCCTGCGTGTAAAGCAGGCCGAGTGAGCCGAAAGACACCACCACCGTCGTCAACAGGAACAGCCAGCTGCGCGCCTTGGTCGCCAGGATCGGCTCCGCCACCCATCGATACAAACGCCCCAAGGCGCCCTCGCCCTCCTGATGATGCGTGCCGCCATCCTTGCCCGCGACCTTCACCATGAGCCACGGCGTCACCATCACGGCCACGAAGAACGAAAAGATCATCGCCGCCGACGCATTGGCCGGGATCGGGCTCATATATGGCCCCATCAATCCCGATACGAACAGCATCGGCAACAGCGCCGCCACCACCGTCAGCGTCGCCACCACCGTGGGGTTGCCCACCTCTGCCACCGCCTCGATCGCGGCGCTTACCTTGTTCTTGGCCCGGTCCAACTGCCAGTGCCGCGCGATATTCTCAATCACGACAATCGCATCATCCACAAGGATACCGATGGAAAAGATCAGCGCAAAAAGCGAGACGCGGTTGAGCGTATAGCCCATGATCCACGCCGCGAACAATGTCAGCAGGATCGTCATCGGGATCACAACCGCCACCACGATTCCCTCGCGCCAGCCGATCGACAGCCACACAAGCGCGATGATCGACACGGTCGCCAGCCCCAGATGGAACAGCAACTCGTTGGCCTTCTCATTGGCGGTTTCGCCGTAATCGCGGGTCACCGACAGCGCCACCGTTTCGGGGATCAGCTCACCTTCAAGCGCGTGGACCCGGTGCAGGATTTCTTCGGCCACAACCACGGCATTGGCCCCGGCCCGCTTGGCCAGCGCCAGCGTGACCGCCGGCGCGCGGTGCAGATCACCGTCCTCGGTGCGGCTCACCTGCGCCACGGTGTGCTCGGACATATCCGGCACAAAGGCGATATCGGCCACGTCCCCGACATAAACAGGCCGCCCGTCGCGGGTGGTCAGCAACAGCTTGGCGATCACCGCCGGATCACTCAGCGTCTCGCCCGCGATCAGGTCGATCTGCTGGCCCCCATCGCGCACAAGCCCGGTGCTGAAGGCCCGGTTCGCCGCCCCGACCTTGCCCGCCAGCTGTTGCAGCGTGACCCCGTAAAGCGCGAGCTTCTCGGGGTCCGGCGCCACCCGGATCGCCTCCTGCGCCTCACCGGTCAGATAGGTCAGGCCGACATTCTCGATCTTGGTCAACTCACCGCGCAGCGCCCGTGCGATCCGGCTCAGATCATACGCACTCACCTCCTGCCCCGGCTTGCCCGACAGGGTCAGGGTGACAATCGCCACATCGTTGATCCCGCGCCCCACGATGAGCGGCTCGGGGATGCCGACGGGGATACGGTCCATATTGGCGCGCACCTTTTCATGCACCCTCAGGATCGCCGCATCCGCCGAGGTGCCGACCTCGAACCGCGCCGTCACCATCGCGCCATCGTCGCGCGTCTGCGAATAGACATGCTCCACATCGTCAATCGCCTTGACGATGTTTTCCATCGGCTCGGTCACAAGCTGCACGGCGTCTTCCGCCTTCAGTCCCGAGGCGCGGATATGGATATCCACCAGCGGCACGGAAATCTGCGGCTCTTCCTCGCGTGGCAGACTGACCAGCGCGATCAGCCCCATCGCCAGCGCCGCAAGGATGATCAGCGGCGTCAACGGCGAGGTGATGAACCCGCGCGTCAGCCACCCGGCAAGACCAAGCGGCCGGTCGAAATCATCCTGCTCACTCATCACCGGTCACCACGACATCGCCGGGCGCAAGCCCGGTCAGGATCTCCACCATCGCCGCAGTCTCTTGCTCATGACGCGGGCCGATCACGACACTGCGCAGCACCGGCCCAGCCTCCGTCGCAACCCGCACGAAATCCAGCCCCGACCGGGTGATGACAGCACCCTCCGGCACCAACAGCGCCTCGCGCTGCGCCAGGGGCAGGCGCACCAGCACCCGCGCATCGACATAGCGTTCGCTCAGTCCCGGAACCTCGACATCCGCGATCACCCTGCCATTCTCGATCTGAGGATAGATCTTGGCCAGCCGCCCGGTGCGCGGCCCGTCCGGACCTTCGGTGAAAATCTCGTCGCCCTCGACCAGATTGCCGGCGTGACGCTCCGGTACCGCCAGACGCAGGAACACCCCGCCCCCACCGATCGTCGCCACGGTTTCGCCCGGCGTGACAACCGCGCCAACGGTGACCGGCACATCCAGAACCACACCGCCGACCGGCGCAAAGACGGACCCTTCCGCCACCTGCTGCTCGACCACGCGGCGCTCGGCCTCGGCGGCAGCGATCTCGTTGCTGATGACGCTGACCTGCGTGCGCAGACTGTCCAGCCGCTGCACGGTGGTCACGCCACGCTCCAGCAACTCCTCACCGCGCGCAAGTTCGGTCTGCGCATTGTCCAACCGCGATTGCGCCGCCTGCATCTGCGCATCAATCGCCCTCAACCGGAACTCCAGCTTTTCATCCACGATCCGGCCAAGCCGGTCTCCACCGGCGATCCGGTCGCCCTCGGCCACGTCCAATTCGGTCAGGGTCCCGCCCAGCCTCGCGCGTGCAGGCACCCGGTCGCGGGTTTCGATCCGGCCATAGACGGCCTTCCAGTCGGTCACTTGTACTGGAGAAAGCGTGATCTGGTCGGCGGCAACAGGCATCGCCGCTCCAAGAACGGCAACGAGGATCGGCACGAAAGGCCAAGTCTTGAACATGGGACAGCTCCGACTGCGAAATGCATTGCAGCAACATAGGCACTCATATTCTAAAAACAATATATGAATGGTGCGCGCTATGACCTGCATCAAATGCGTCGGATCGGACCGCCCTGGCTTACATCGGGATCAAAGCCCAGTAATCCAGATCCAACAGCACATGCGGCAGGTATTTGCCATCCTCGCCCCTAAGCGTGAACGGCTCCCCGCCTTTGGTGGCCACCAGCCGCAACCGCAGCGCACCAACCCCCGGCGCCGATGTTTCGGCGCGCTCCAGCACTTCGGTCCACGCCCTGATCGTATCGCCACTATAGCACGGGTTGGCATGCGCGCCCGCATTCAGACCGACGATCATCTGCGCATTCGCCAGACCATTGAAACTCAGGGCACGCGCCATCGAGATCACGTGCCCCCCATAGATCAGCCGCCGCCCATCCTCGCGCAGCGTCGCATCGAAATGCACCTTGGCGGTGTTCTGCCACAGGCGGGTGGCCATCATGTGCTCGGCCTCCTCGACGGTGACTCCATCCACATGGTCGATCACCTCGCCGGGCTGATAATCGCCCCAGCGATGCGCCTCTCCGGCCAGCGCGAAATCGTAGCCGGTGAAATCCAGCCCCTCGGGCACCACCAGATCGGCCGCCGCAAGCGCCGGTTTCAGATCGGGGGTCACAGGATCAGGGGCCACCACTGCGGCATCTCGCTTGCGCACCATGACCCACCGCACATACTCCATCACCGTCTCGCCATGCTGGTTCTCGCCACGAGTGCGCACCCAGACGACACCGGATTTCCCGTTCGAATTCTGCTTAAGACCGATCACCTCGCTGGTCGAACGCAGCGTATCACCCGGCCAGACAGGCCTGAGCCAGCGCCCCTCGGCATAGCCCAGATTGGCCAGCGCATTCAGCGACACATCCGGCACCGTCTTGCCGAACACCACGTGAAACGCCGCCAGATCGTCGATCGGGCTGGCCTTCAAGCCGCACGCCCGAGCAAATTCATCCGAGGAATACAGCGCGTGACGTGCCGGATAAAGCGCATGATAAAGCGCCCTTTCCCCACCCGACACCGTGCGCGGCACGGCGTGCGCGATCACGTCTCCGACGCTGTAATCTTCGAAAAACCGGCCCGGATTGGTCTTGGCCATGCTTACTGCTCTCCCAGTTTCAGGTCGGGGGAATAGCTGCCCTCGACCTCCTTCACCACGGCCTGACCGCAGCGCATAACGCCATTAGCATGATCGAACGCATAGGTTGGATCGCCATAAAGCTCCCAACCGGAGTCCAGCGCCGCACTCACCTTGTGGCAAAACGCCGATGTGTCGTCAGCCGACAGAAAACGATAGAGTTTCATCCTGCCTCACCCGGGAAACGGCCAGACGCCCAACCAGTTGTGAATCGCGGTCATGACCCCGAACAGAACCAGCGTGATGACGACCAGCAGGATATCCTTGCTGGCCTTGCCCGGCTCCGGCCGGACCCACTCCTCTGTGCGGTTGATGACGATCACCTGCACCACGGCCCATGCCAGCATCCCGCCGAACAGGATGACCGAGGCCAGATCGCCGTTGACCAGCAAATGCGCCACCGCCCAGATCTTGACCGCAACCAGCTGCGGGTGCCGCATCTTGCCTCTCAGCCGCCCGCGCGTGGCACTCATCCCATAGACGAAAACCGCGATCAGCATCAGAAGGTTGTTCAGATGCACGGTCCATGTCGGCGGATACCACAGGTTGATGAACTCCGCGCCGCGATAGCCGATGATCATCAGAACCAGACCCGCCAGAATGATGACCGCCGCAACGCCCTTGCCGGCATTGCCCATCCCGGCGCGCATGCCCGGAGCGAAACGCTTGAAGAAATGGCCCGCCGTCCAAAGGACCAGACCCAGTATCAGATAAAACATGCCGTATTACTCCGCCGCCATTTCCATGATCGCTTGCGCCCGTGCCAGCGTG
>OLMU01003761.1:0-12180 GCA_900291995.1 Licmophora abbreviata | reverse complement strand
CGCACTCGCCGTCGAACTGGCCCCGGAGGGCATCCGCGTCAATGCGATCATCGCCGGTCTGATCGACACGCCCCGGATCGGCATCACCTTGGCGAAAAGTTACGGTGACAAGACAGAAGCCCAGATGCGCGAGGCGCGCGCACGGCAATGTCCGCTTGGCCGGATGGGCAGCGCCTGGGATATCGCCGAGGCGGCCGTTTTTCTGGCCTCGGACAGGGCGGGCTATATCACGGGGACCGAATTGGTCGTCGATGGCGGCCTGTCGGCAAGCATCCGCCAGGCCGTGGATGGCTGACAGGCCCGTCATGGCACATCCCTTGAAGGCAAGGCTCAACACTGCACTCGCGTTTTTTCTGCTGGGCGCAGGGGCCATGTCGATCATGCATCCCGTTCCCGAGAGTCCCGTGGCATGCGCGTTGATCGCCCTTGCCGTTTTGAACCACCGCCGTCTCAACCGACCCGCAAGGATCATCGGAAGCATCGTGACCGTGTTGTTCTTCTTGGTCTGGATCACAGGCTGGCTTGACGCCTCGGACGCCATGTCGCGCGTGACATTCCTGGGCGCCTTCCTGATCGCCCTCGGCATGCTGAGCCGCGCCGCCTCGCGGGCACCCGATATCCGAAGCGCCGCCGCGGTGGTCGCGAGCAGACCGCGCGGGGCACGGTATCTTTTCGTGACCTTCGGCACGCATATCTTCGCGATCTTTCTCAATTTCGGGGCGGCCAGCCTGATGGCGACGCTGCTGGCCCAAAGCAGGGAGACGCTTGCGCGTCAGAACGCGATCGAAGACCTGACGCTGGCCATGCTGCGCGGGTTCGCAGCGATGCCGATGTGGTCACCGCTTGCGCTGTCGACGATCATCACCTTGTCGATCCTGCCGGAGGTCGATTATTTTCAGATCCTGCCCTTCGGCATCGCCGCCGGCCTGATTTACGTAATCGCCGGTTATCTTCTGTCGAAGAGCTCGCCAGCACAAACGGATCTGGCGCGCGCCCTGCCCCCGCTCCACGAGCAGAAGGTGCTGGCGCGGGTCGTGCTGAGGGTTGCGCTGCTGGTCACGGTCGCGTTCGGCCTCAATCAGTTGGTCGGGCTTTCGATGCCCGAGTCCGTGCTTTCGCCGTTCTGGGTTTTTCTTTGTCCTGGTGGGCGTTGCAGACATGGGCCGGCAGCGCGCCGGGATTGCATGAAGAACTGGCGGTCACGGTCGAAACGGGCGTCAATGAAATCGTGATCGTATCGGGAGCCGGTTTTCTGGGCGCCATCATCGCCAAAGCAATCGCCACATTCGACGGCGCCTTATCCGCCCCGCCGGATATCGTGATTCCCGCGCTGATCGCGCTGGTTCCTGTCGGGATGGTCAGTGGAGGTCTCTGGGCCATAAACCCAATCGTTTCGGCCAGTATCCTTCTGGGCGTGCTGCACCCGATTGTGCCCGAAGCCGCGCTGATCTGGCTGGCGCTGGCCGCGATCATCGGATGGGGCATTACCGCCGCCTCTTCCCCCTTCACCGCCAACGTTCTGATCACCAGTCGGGTGATGGGGCTTGAGGCAGGACCGCTCGTGCGGTCGGGCAACATCAAACTCACCTGCCTGTCGCTGCTGGCGACCGGGCTGTTCTGCGCTATTGCCGCATTCATTTCATTGCAAAGGTAGATCCTCCATGAACCACATGATGCAAGCCATCTTCGCCACCAGCCCAGGCGGCCCCGAGGTTCTTCAGCCGCGCGGGATCGCCGTTCCCGAACCCGCCCCGGGCGAGGTGCTGATCCGGGTCGCAGCCGCAGGGATCAATCGCCCTGATCTGCGTCAGCGCCAAGGCGGATATCCGCCACCTCCCGGCATCACCGAGGTGCTCGGGCTGGAAGTCGCAGGCGAAATCGTGTCCTGCGGCGAAGGCGTCAGGCGGTTTTCGCATGGCGACAAGGTCTGCGCCCTGGTGGCAGGCGGCGGATATGCCGAATATTGCGTGGCGCCCGAAGAGCAGGTTCTGCCCTGGCCCGCGAGCCTGACGGCGATTGAGGCCGCAGCCATCCCCGAAACCTTCTTCACCGTCTGGACGAACCTCTTCCGCATCGGGCGGCTGGCCGAGGGGGACACTGTCCTGATACATGGCGGCGCAAGCGGCATCGGCACCACCGCGATCCAGCTGGCCCGCGCCTTTGGTGCGACGGTCTATGCCACGGCCGGCACAGATGAAAAATGTCTGGCGTGCCGGAACTTGGGCGCCACCGAGGCCATCAACTACAGAACGGAGCGTTTCGAGGAAGAGATCCTGCGCCTGACCGAGGGGCGCGGCGTCGATATCATTCTTGATATGATCTGCGCCGAGTATCTGGAGCGCAATCTTGCGTCACTGGCCGTTGCGGGGCGGCTCGTCATCATCGCCTTTCTGGGCGGCGGGAAGGCAGAGGTGAATATCGAAGGCATGATCCGCAAGCGCCAGAGCCTGTGCGGCAGCACCCTGCGTCCGCAAACGCCGCAAGAAAAGGGTCTGATCGCCGCAGATCTGCAGCGCAAGGTCTGGCCGCTTCTGGAAAATGGCACCGTCAAGCCGGTGATCCATTCGGTCCACCCGCTTGACCGCGCCTGCGACGCCCATGCCGAGCTGGAAGCGGGCGGGCATGTCGGAAAAATCGTCTTGTCCGTGGATTAGGGCTTGGGGGCCGAGGGCGCAAACCCCTAAGGTCCGGCATGATGGGACCATGGGACTGCCGGTCTCTTGGGCGTCGGATCAAAACCCGCCTGTCCAGGCATTGAAGTTATTCAATCTTGGTCAGGCGCCATTCGGATCGGCCTGCTGTCGGTTGAAGGCATTTTCTGCCATCACGTCTTGTCGGGCCTGCATCCGTCTGCCTCATGTGTCTCGGCAGCGCCACGGGAGATCCCATGTGAGTATTTGGAGAACAATGAAAGTGGGGGCCGGAAGGAGCGAGGCGGCGGCATCATTGCGCGGTTTGCACGCCATAAGGCTGGCCCGGCAGGATGATCACGGATCGCCCCTTGGCAGAGCGGAGAGACGCATTGCCGCCGCTGGCCGAGCTTGGGCCAGGGCTTGTTCGATATCGCGCGTATGGGCGGCAACCGGCTCTGCCGGTATCAAGGGCATGATCCGCATGGCGCAGGCGACCCTGTCGTCCGGTTACGGCACGACAAGACGAAGGGGCGCCGCCACCGTCTCAGAAAAGTAGCGACGCTCCTGTCTTTTGCTGGCATCAACCGCATGCGTCCTGTCACGGACCTGTCTGTCGCAGCGTGAAAGCCATCGCCGGCCCTGCCAAGGCAAGGCCGGGAAGGTCGTCAGTTGACCTGACGCAGGGAACTGTCATCCGGTTCCAGAGGGGCATTTCGCTGCGGCGAGACCGAGGGCGCGACGGAATTGGCAGGTGCGAGGTTGAGCGAGCCGCGGCGATCATCGTAATCCTCATACTCGAATTCGACCACCTGGAGTGTGCCCGGGTCGAGTTTCACCTCGATTGGACGACCATTGGGATCGCGTCCCTCGATCTTGTAGCAGGCATCGTCGATCTTGAACTCGCGCACTGTCCAGCCGTTTTGCCGCGCCAGTTGCATCGCGGCCTCTTGCGGCTGCCATTGATCACGGGGCACGAAACAATCATCGTCATCCGCAAGCACGGCGCCTGCTGGCAAGGTGGCGAAAAGGGTCAGGGCGATCAGTGTCTTTTTCATGGCAGTATCTCCTTTGTTGCTGCTGAGATCAATTTGGCGCCGGTATCTGAGGGTTTCCTGACGGCCCGACGCTTTCCACGTCAGCTCGCTGTCAGGAAGCGCCCGCCAGAAAAAAAGGCCCCGCCAGTGACAGCGGGGCCAGGTGGCCGGTTGCTCTTGGGGCTTTTGTGTCAGGTGATATCGTCCGAAACGGGCGCGCGCTTGTCTCCGGTGACCATCGCGCCAGCAAGGTTCTCGCGATGGCGGGCCGACGCCAGCATCACACCGCCCATATGCAGCGCGACCAGCAAGAGCAACATGTTGGCGAAGACCTCATGCGCCTCTTCGAGTGTCTCTCTCATGGACTCGGCATGCTCACCGTATGCGCGATGCGCATCGACCTCGTCCGTCCATGCGGGAGCCAAAATAGACGGCACCATTGCCAAGCGATCGGGCGCATCCATGAGCCATCCTGTGCCGGCGACGCAGGAGAGCGTTGCAAGCAAAGACAGCACCATGACCGCGCCCGCCGGATTATGCCCCAGATAACGCCGTTCCTGCCCACGCAACATGTCGCGCAGATAGGCAAGGGTCGCCCGGGGGGGCCTGACAAATTGAGAAAAGCGCGCATAGCGGCTTCCCAGAAGCCCCCATACCAGCCGGATCGCGACAAGTCCTGCAACCGCGTAGCCGGACAGCTCGTGTATCCTCGAAAGCTCTTCCGCGCTCGCCCAAGCCAGCGCGACGGTCGCGACAAGAGCCCAGTGAAACATCCTGATGACCGCGTCCCAGACCCGGACCATGCCGGGCGCGCTCGTATCGATATGCCGGACGTCGTGATCGATTGCATCAGTCATCGTCATGACCTTTGCGGTTGCGGCGGTCATCGTCGTCATCATCATCGTCGTCTTCGTATTCGAACTCGATGATCTGGAGCGTCTCAGGATGGAGCGTCACCTCGATGCGCCGTCCGGCGGCATCCCTGCCGTCGATCTCGTAGCAACCATCGTCGATCTTGATACGACGCACCGCCCAGCCATTCTCGGCGGCGAGCCGAGCAACTGTCTCGCGCGGCTGCCAATCCGCCATCGGCGCATAGCAATCATCATCCGCCAATGCGGCACCCGCCGGGAAAACCGCGATAAAACCAAGAATTGTCAATGTCTTCTTCATGGGACAAACTCAATGTGGAGCATCTGTTCAGGGGCATTAAGCCTCACCATACTGACAGGAACCTGAAGAGGTGTTCCCGCAAGCGTCAGCTTTGCGTCAGCCGCAGCCGCCAAAGCTGGATCATCGAAACGGAAGGGACATCCATGCGCATCCTGCTGATCGAGGACGATACGACGCTCGGCGCGGCCGTGCGCGACCAGATTGCGGCGGATGGCCGGTCGGTGGATTGGGTCACCAGGCTTGACACTGCGGATGATGCGCTGCGCGCAACGTCTTATGACCTGATCCTTCTCGACCTTATGCTGCCGGATGGGCGCGGCATCGGATTTCTGAAGGCGTTGCGACTGCGGGGCGATGTGACACCGGTCATCATTCTGACCGCACTCGATCAGGTCACGGATCGGATCGAGGGGTTGAACGCGGGTGCCGATGACTACCTCGTGAAGCCCTTTGACCTTGCCGAATTGTCCGCAAGGATCGGCTCGGTCGCGCGGCGCTATTGTGGCAACCCCAACCCGATCATCACCCATGGCCCCATCGACGTCGATCTTGCCGCGCACAGTGTTCATCGCGACGGCAAGCCGGTGCAATTGACCGCGCGCGAATGGGCGCTGTTCGAGGCCTTTCTTGCGCGTCCCGGGCAGCTTTTGTCGAAGGCGCAACTTGAAGAAAAGCTTTATGAATTTGGCGCCGAGGTGGAAAGCAACACGATCGAAGTGCATGTCAGCCGGTTGCGCAAGAAACTGGGAGCCGGGATCATCGAAACCGAGCGCGGTATGGGTTACCGTCTGGGGCGGCCATGAGATGGCCGGCAAGCCTGCAGGCCCGGCTTGCGCTGTCGCTCGGCCTTGTCCTGACAATCCTCTGGCTTGTGGCTGCGACGGTGACGGCTGTCTCGATCCGCGGCGAGATGGACGAGGTCTTTGACAGCGCCCTGCGCGAAACCGCAGAGCGCATCCTGCCACTCGCGGTAACCGACATCGTCGGCCGGGAAGATCAGGGGATAACGCAGCGACTGACCCCGGTCCGCGCGCATGACGAGTTTTTCACCTATGTGGTGCGCGATAGCGAAGGGCGCATTCTTCTGCAGTCCCATGCGGCCGATCCGGCCATTTTCCCGCCCTATGAAAGGACCGGGTTTCAGCAGACCGCCACTCATCGCCTGTATAGTGATGCGGCGCTGCAAGGGACGATCCGGATCACGGTGGCCGAACCGCTGACGCATCGCGCCGAGGTCGCGCGCGAAATCCAGGTTGGATTCGGTCTGCCGCTGTTGATCGTGCTGCCGGTGGCGCTGGTGGCTATCATTCTGACGGTGCGGTTCAGTCTCGCGCCGTTGCGCCATTTCCGAACGCGCATCGAGGCGCGGAGCGCACGAGACCTGTCGGGAATCCCAGCCGAGGGCCTGCCAGCGGAGCTGTCGCCCCTTGCGGCAACGGTCAACGGGCTTCTTGCCCGGATGCGCAACGCCTTCGAGGCCGAACGCAGCTTTGCGGCCAATGCAGCCCATGAAATCCGCACCCCTCTGGCGGGCGCCATCGGGCAGGCCCAGCGCATTCGATCAGAAACGCGTGATCCGGCGATTGACGCGCGCGCTCGAGAAATTGAAACGACACTCAAGCGACTGACCCGGCTTTCCGAGCGCCTGATGCAGCTTGCGCGGGCGGAAGGCGGGCAGTTGAGAACCGATCAGGGCACCGATATCAGGACCGTGGCGAGGATCATGGTGGAGGATCTGGCGCGCGCCTGCCCGCCGGGGCGCATCGTTCTGAACCTGCCGGACAGGCCTGTGCTGTCGGACATCCACCCCGACGCTTTCGGCATCCTGTGCCGAAATCTTGTAGAGAACGCCTTGCGCCATGGCGCAGAAACCACCCCGGTCGAGGTGCGCCTGACAAGCGAAGGTCTTCTGAGCGTGGCAAATGACGGCCCGGTCGTGCCGCGTGACACGATCGCCCGACTGGGGAGTCGTTTCGAGCGGGCGAATGCCAGTAGCGAGGGCAGCGGGCTAGGTCTGGCCATCGTCACGGCCATCGCCGAGCGGATCGGAAGCGACCTTGTTCTGGTGTCACCACGCCCCGATGCGCCCGACGGGTTTCAGGCATCGATCCGACTGCCGATCGTTCCCGACACGCCCTCGCAGGACTGACCCACAAGGTTTGAAGTGCTGTCAGGCAAGCGGTCGGTGACACGCCCCTGCACCTTTTGTCGGATCGCCTGCTTTCGGGGGCCAGGAACATGTCTGTGCGAGGCAAGCGCCCTGCCCGCTTCACAGACGGGGCTTCTTGTAAAGCTGTTACCAAAGCACATGGCCCGGCAGGATGTGCCGGGCCATGGCAATGTCAACTCCAATGCGCGACGGAACGCTTCTCAAAGCTCTCCCGGAACTGCCGCGTCGAGTTCTCCATGATCTCGCCTGTCCCCCAGTCTAGGATGACGGCATATCTGCGAACCGCGTCCATCTCGTCGATTTCGCCGTTCTGATACATGCGAGACACGATCTCGGGGTCCATTCGAGCCCAGCCCACGCGGTTTTGGCGAATATACGCTCGGGCTTTTTCGGTCGCGGCTTCGTCTATCTCATATTCCAGCATATCGGCGTCAATCACCTTGATCACCACACCATAGTCGAGTTCTGCCCGCTTGACCGAAACATATTCGTCAATCACATCCTGACGGACACGTTCCGGGTCGCGCTCCATTGGGTCACCATAGCCGCCACCCCCGGCGGTGGGCCGTGTGAACCTGTCGCCGCTCTTGATCTTGTAATTCGAGAATACGGAACCCAGCCACTTTTCCTCGCCGGTGTCGGCGTGCTCGATCATCAGACCGTGCGGCATCGACGGCAACCCACCTTCGACGCCCCAGACCACAGCACGTTCCCGGTCGCAGATATAGGACATGACCGTGTTTTCGGCTTCCAGCAATGTCGACGCCTTGATCACGCCAGCACCGCCACGCCATTTACCGGGGCCGGGACTGTCCTGTTTGATCTGGAATTCATCGGCGCGCGTAGGGTTCACGCGCTCGTTGCCTTCCGAAGGCTGCGACATCAAGCCGGTACCGAAACAGGCGGTTGTCACGTCGCTTCCATCCTTGCCGTTACGACCGCCCCAGCCACCGGGCAACCACTCGTAAAACATGTAGATGGGTTTCTCGGGCTTGCGCAGATCGTTCCCACCGGCGAGCAGATATTCCAAGTTGAAGGCACAGGCGATGGCGCGCTCCGGCATGATCTGTGACCACATTTCGAAAATCGCGTTCATGATCTTTTCGAACGGCATCAGAAAGCCCGTCACCGCAACGGGCCATTCCGCACTCACGACGCTGTTCTTGGGAGCCTTGACCTCGACCATGCGGTAAAACCCGCTATTGAGCGGCAAGTCGGGGAAAAATGTCTTCATCCCGGCGACCACAGCCGAAAACGTCGCGCCGTGCGCAGAGTTGTAGATCGACGAGATGGTCGGGTGGCTGCCCTCGAAATCATAAACGATCCGGTCGCCCTTGATTGTCATCTTGATATGGATCGGGATCATTCCCTCGCCTGCACCCGGATCACGGTCGATATAATCCACGGCCTCCCATGTCCCGTCAGGCAAGTCCGATATGCGCTGACGCACCGCGCGTTCGACATAGTCCTGCACCGCGCCCATGCCTTGGGTGACTTGATCGCGTCCATATTTGGCCACCAGTCTCTGAAGTTCGCGTTCGGCCACCTGTGTCGCCTGGGCCTGTGAATGGATGTCGCCGATGATCGATGCGGGATCGCGCGTATTGGCAGCGATCATATTCGCCACATCGGCACAGAACCTGCCCTTGTGAAACAGCCGGATAGGTGTGATCCGCACCGCTTCGCCGAACATCTCATGCGCCGCAACGTTGAACGACCCCGGAACGGAGCCACCCAGATCGGACCAGTGCCCGTTGGACTGCGAGAAGCCGATCAGCTGTTCTTCGTCGAAGATCGGGCGGATCAGGCGCACGTCGCTGAAGTGGGTACCGCCTGCATATGGATCGTTGATCGCATAGACATCGCCGGGATACATATCGCCTTCGAAAACACGGATCACGTCCTTGCAGGTATAGTGCAAGGTTCCGACATGCACCGCGATGTCCGAATTGCCCTGCGCAACGCAGTTTCCTTCGGCGTCATGCAGACCGTTCGAGAAATCACGGTTGTAGATCACGAAGGAATAGCAAGTCCGCAGCATCTGCTCGGCCATCTGGTCAACCGAGGTAATGAAAGAATTCTTGAGAACCTCGAATGTGACCGGGTCCAGTTCCTGATTGGTTGTGCTGTTCATACCTCAGTCCTTCACGCGAATAAGAATGTTCATGTATTGGTCGACTTTGGCCGTAGCCTTGGGCGGCACGACGACTGTCGAGTCGATCTGCTCGACAATCGCGGGTCCGGTAAATTCAGCGCCCGCCTTCATCTTGGCGCGGTCATAAATCGCGGCCTCGCATTTTTCCCCCTTGAACCAAACCGGGCGGGTGCCGGATGGTTCGGGTGCGTGCTTGACGACCTCGAAGGACGGCAACTTGGCCTTCTGCACGATGCCGGTCGCCTTCACGCCAACACGGAAGATACTGACGGGTGCGTCTTCGCGACGGAAATTGTATTCGCGCTCATGCTCGTTGTGAAAGCCTTGCACGAGGTCCTTCGTGCTCGTGATCGGGGACGGAGCCGAGACGGAAAGCGAGCGCCACTGTCCTTGATACATCATCTCGACCGAGCGTTGCAGGACGGTGTCTTCGGGCGCGACACCTTCGTGTTGCAACCGTGCAACGGCCTCTTTCTCGATCCTTGAAAAAGCGGCTTCCAGGTCTTCCGGCGTCGTGGTTGCGGCATCCGCCATGAAGCTGTCGGAAAAGTCGTGCTGGATATCGACGAGCAGGCATCCCATCGCCGAGGTGACGCCCGGGTTGGGCGGCACGATCACGACCGGAATGGACAGCTCCTTTGCCACAGCAGCACCGTGCAGGGCGCCCGCACCGCCAAAGGCGATAAGCGCGAAATCCCGCGGGTCATGTCCGCGGCTGATCGACAGAAGGCGCACCGCGTTGGCCATATTGGCGTTGGCCACGTCGATGATCGCCTCGGCCGCCTCGTGAAGTTCCATGCCGAAAGGTTCTGCGACTGTCTCGCGCACAGCCTTTTCGGCCAGTGCAGGATCAAGAGTGATGTCACCGCCGGCAAGACTATGCCCGAGGCGGCCCAAGACAACATTGGCATCACTGTTGGTCGCCACCTCGTTGCCGTTGGAGTAGCAGGCAGGCCCCGGATAGGCTCCGGCGGATTGCGGCCCGTTGCGCAGCGATCCCCCCTCGTCCTTCCAGGCCAGAGATCCTCCGCCGGCCCCGATTGTCAGCACCTCGATGCTGGGAAACCGGATCGGATAGCCGTATTCGATATACCAGTCCTTCGTCACTGTGGATTCGCCGCGGTAGGTCAGCGACACATCTGTGCTGGTTCCACCCATGTCGAAACCGATCGAATTCTCATAGCCGCACAGATTGCCGATGAAACGGCTGGCGATGGCCCCCGCCGCGATTCCGGACCCTGCAAGACGCGCCGCGAAATCCTTGACGCTGGCAGGTGTCATGACCCCGCCGCCCGAGTGCAGCAAAAGAAGGTCCCGATTGTATCCACCGTCCGTCAATTTGTCGCTGAGGCGCGAGACATAATCGACGACCACCGGCGACACGACGGCATTGACCATCGTCGTGGAGAACCGCTCATGCTCGAATATTTCGGGCATGATCTCTGACGATATCGAGATATGCACATCCGGCATCACCTCGCGCAGGATCGCCCGCATGCGCACTTCGTTCGTGCTGTTGACATACGAGTTGATGAAGCAAACCGCGACCGCCTTCACATCGCGCTTTTTCAGGATCTCGGCGACGCGACGCGCCTCATCCTCGTCAAGCTCCTGGATGATCTTTCCAGCAGCGTCCACGCGTTCCTTTACGGTCAGACGGTCCCTTCGCGGAATGTAGGGTTTGGCAACATCCTTGTAGGTGTCCCACAGGTCTTCCTTGTTCGAGCGGCGGATCTCGACGACATCGCGGAAACCTTCTGTGCAGACCATGGCCGCACGCGGCAACTTGCGTGTGATCAGCGCATTCGTGGCCACCGTGGTCCCATGTGAAAACATGGTGACGTCGGACAGGCTTACCTTGGCATCCGACACGCCAGTCAGGATGGCGCGCATGGGATCATCGGGAGTGGACGGTGTCTTTTCGATCCGGATCTGCCCGGTCTCTTCGTCCATGATACAAACGTCGGTGAACGTCCCCCCGACATCTACTGCAACTCTCGTCTTTGTCATCAGTTTTTCCTATCCTTTTTCACACCTGCCGAACGCGCGACAGGCGATACCGTTCGCCTGCGAAACCAAAAGTGCAGGACGTTCATCGAACTTTCGTCACACGACGGGTCGGACGCATGCATCCGAACGCCTTTGCTTGCGTGTCTCCGTCGGCGTACAGCCGAACTTGGCGCGGTAGTGCTTGCAGAACTGGGCCTGATCGTAGAAGCCCCATTTCTGCGCGATCTGGGCCATGGTGGAGGTGTCATGCACCATCTCCAGCGTCTCGCGACAGCGTGTCAGCCGCCTGTCACGAATATAGCCCGCAACAGAGCACTCGTTTTCGGCGAACAAACCCTGCAGATACCGAAGGGATATGCCGCAAGACTCGGCAACCATTTGCGGCCCCAGATTGGGGTTTGACAGGTTATCACGTATGAACTGCTCGGCCCGCTGCAGATGGGCGGCACGGATCGTCGACACGGAACTGTCGAGAATGCGATCATCGCTGCGCATGGATAGGCACAGAAGATCGAGCAGATGTTGCCCGGCCATTTCACGCGCGGCATCGTTGATGACATCAATGCTTTCGATCGTGTTCCGCACGGCGCCGACGAAATAGGACCCGATCCCGGAGCGCGCATCAAATGTGAGGGCGCTCAGCCGCTCCGTCGGCCCAACGCGCGACTGCACACTGGCGGTCGGCACCTTCAGCACCCAAAGTTTGTTGCGCTGGCTGTGAGAGAATTCATATGGCATGTCGCCCTGTTCGACCAAAAAGCCACCTGGCGCACAGCGCGTATGGCGTGACGCCTGATGGAAACGCACCTCGGCGACATGGGGGATCGTAATCAGCAGGCTGTTGTCCTTTTCCTCTTGGAAATGGCTCTTGTTACGGCGGTACATGACGCCGTCGCATTCCATCTCGGACAGGCCCATCACACCAAGCCCCCACGACTTCAAAGACCCCCTGAAACGCGTGGCGTCCCGGCATTCAACCGAGAGCGGGAAATAGGTTTCCGAGAT
>OLMU01003743.1:0-13624 GCA_900291995.1 Licmophora abbreviata | reverse complement strand
GCACGCTGCTCTTCCATTAAGGGATCAAGGTAGTGAAACTTGCGTCCCTCAAAGAACAAGATGTCGTCGTCTTCCTGTTCTTGCATTTCTTGCGGCAAGACTGGTTGCTGAAGACACGGAACGACGGTGACTTGGTGCGGCAGCCGCGGAGCCGCTTCGAGCGGAGTCAAGGGAGGCATAGAAATGATCGTCTTGGGAGAGACCGAGGGCGTCACGTGTGGTGACACCACCGTTGCCGTTACCGAAGAGGAGGACGAGGGCATCGTGTTCTCTGGATCCTTCTTTTCCGTGTACTCATGGTGTTCTGTGACTGAGGGCATGGCGTAAAAGTTGGGCTCGGTTTTGGGACTGCTCTTGGCACGAACCCGAGTTCCTTTGACCTTTTGACGGTTGATGCGTTGGGCCAGCCAGGTCTTGCCCTTGAGAAAGAGTTCATGGTACTGTAGGGAAGCGGTGGACCAAGAAAGAAGGAAGTTAGTGCGTGAAGTCATGAAAAAGTTCTTTTCTCAAGATTTCGCGTTACTTACATATGCATTTTTGTCAAGTCCCTTGGTAAGTCTCTGGAAACCATAGAGGTTCAGCTGACGCTGAAAGGATGCGACCTTTGTCTGATTGAAATACTTTGGTAAGATTTCTCGGATAAACTGGTCGGGCTTGTGAACGACAAAACATCGTCCGTGAGGCTGCCATGAGATGACATCGCCGAATCCGTCGTTCTCGATGTCATCAAGAACTTGATGGAGCTTGACTGGAAAGGGGGTCATGACTCCCCCTCGAGCGACGGGATCTGGGCAGGGAGATTCGAGAGTATCGCAGAGGTGGTCATGGTAACAGTGGACGACGCGATGGACAGGCTTGACGGTCATTTTCGCTTGTTTTGGGCTCCTCTGTCGTACAACTTCTTCCACTTGGTTCACCAGAGTGGACACTTCTTGGTTGGTGATGGGTTGAGCTATCTGGAAGCGAGAAGGTGGGGATTGGGTGACACACATGGTCGGAGGATCCTTGCATGTGATGGCGAACAGGGTTCTTGTGAATTTGTGTCATGAGAACACACTCGGCGCTGCCGCCGAGTGTTCAAAGTTCAACCAAAAACATCTAATTGTGAAACGTGAAGAATATAATCTACGACAAATCGGACATTCTTCCTTACGAAAGAGCCTATTTATTTCTCCGCAAAGCGGACATCCATATCTAGGCCATCAGAGCACGTGTCCGCGCTCATGTTTTGGTTGAAGTGATAAATCACCGTGGATGTGTCATCGATGAAGAACAATCGAAGGTGCCACTTCACTTATATATAGGACATATGAAAGACATTTTTACTTATTGGACCCACATGCCCGAGCTCACAGACACGCATTCGAAATTTGAAAGAATCTGTTTCTACGTTTGATCTGGTATCGTTTCTACAATTGACAAGCGAATCCCATCCACTTCAAGAGTGACACACTTCGAACTTACACGCGAGGTGCTGAGGTTTCGATCGTCTCAAACTTCTTGTCATGCAACTGATTCTGATGTGTAACAGCTCCAAGACAGATCTCAAGGCCTCCGAGGCATCCCAGGTGCGCATGAAAGGCCAGAATATGAGGTCCAGTAGCCCTAGTTACACCTTTACCACTCCGGATCGAAGCGTCAGTCGCTTGCCACGCGCAGGCTCTACTGCGGAGACAGCGTCTACGATTGCCAGTGACCGCAAGGAAGAAGGAAATCAGAATCGACTCCCCCGTTCCACAAGGCGTCGCTCTGGCCCTACCCGCAAGACTAAGAAGCGAGGTTCGTCCTCGAACGGCCCCGGCCCTGGCGGAGGCTCCGACAATCGCCTCATGGTATCTCACGATTACCATGATTACGCCGGCGAGCCCAATCCAGTCATCGATCGCAAGGATTCCGTGGAAAGCCACAAGAATCATCGCAAGGGTCCTCGTGGGGGGTGTGGCTCAGCCCTTCCCTGAAAAACTCCACATCATGCTGGACAGCATCCAAGACGACGGCCTGGAGCATGTGGTCTCCTGGCAGCCGCACGGACGGTGCTTTCTTGTTCATGATCCCAAGCTCTTCGTCTCTGAAGTGATGCCACGCTACTTTCGCCAGACAAAGCTTACCTCCTTTCAACGTCAGTTGAATCTGTACGGCTTTTGTCGCCTTACCACTGGAGTCGATCATGGAGGATATGTAAGACTAACGCGTGTATGCATGAGCGCGTGCACACTCCTCCATATTATACTGACACCTGTTGTCACCCATCCTTTCCCTTACCTCCACAGTACCACGAGCTCTTTCTCCGTGACAAGTTGTTCCTTTGCCAACGCATGTTTCGTACTCGCGTCAAGGGCACGGGTATCAAGGCTGCCAGTAACCCCAAGGAAGAACCAGATTTCTACAGCATGCCCGCGGTCGAAGACGTGCTTCCGTCGCGATCCGGGTCCCACAGCCCCGAAGACGATGTCGAGATGGAGGGTGAAGATGAAGAGGGTCAGACTGCTCCTTCTCCTCCTCTGATGCCTTCCTTGTCTATTGAAGACACCCCGGAAGACGTCGACGCGGTCCCAGACTTGGTGAGGAGTCTTACTGTCGAAGCACAAGACATGGTGCCGCCGTTCCTCGCGTCCCATGCGTCTTTCGATCTTCTCCGCTCGCCTTTTATTTCCTCCTCGGCATTATCGACTCCTGATCTAGACGTGGACCTGCCTCCGCCATTGAGTGCCAAGGCTGACTTCGAACCACTGCTTCGCCCATTGGTTCCCTTTGTGACGCCTCCGAACACTCCACCCACGTCCAACACGGCCCCTGCCAAGATCCCGCCTATTGCCACCATTTATCTCGACAAGCTTCAACAGAAGCAGAAGGATCTCAATCGTACCGACGAGGACGGTGAAGGTGACCTGGTGTCGTTCGAGGGACGCGCTTTCCACTATCTCGACTCGCCGTCGTTTGACATCTTGGATCGAATCCATGCCGACGAAGGGTTCCTTGGCGCGAAACGCAAGCGCTTGAAGGTGCCGTCGCATGATAGCTTCTGTGTGGGACGCAGGGCATGGGCTGCCTAGCAGGTATCTTAGGCGGGTCAAGAAGGGGGTGCGTTCTTGGCTGCTGGAAAGAACCGACCATACATCACAAATCTGTGTATGTTAGTGTAGTTCATGCTGTATCTACCGGTAACATTAGGTATGCCTTTCATGCGTCGTACAACAGAATCGGATTTCGACAGTGGAAACTACACCATCATGGTATGGTAGCAAAGACGATCTGGTACATGTACACCTACCAAGTCTGAAGGTCAGCGTGTGATTCAGGCTTTCCCTGCTGCCATGGTAATCGCGAGCTTGTAGCTTACAAGGGAGCTTTCCTCCACACATCACACACGGGATCCAGTTCGTTGCCACATTGAAAAGGCCATGATGCCCAAGGTTTCCTGTACGTAAAATGAATGATTCGAATATCGAGCCTGTTCCAATAGTCACGGTGCTTGAGGTACATTGCCAGCTTTGCATTGTACTCAAAGCCAATATCTTGCCACTGATCCTCGTATACAATGTTGAGCCATGCTTGTTCGGCCAAGAAAGGATCTGCTTCGACGGCACCGGACGTTTGAAGTCGAATGAGACGCTGAAACTCATCTCGGTCGGGATGCAACAGAAAGACGCCTGCATTGAAGGTTGGCGACCATTTGAATGTGTCGTGCGAAATGTCGCGGACGGCTCCAATTTTCATGCTGTTACTCAATTTCATAGTGACTAAATCATCAATGCTCTGTACGACAAGCGTGTCGGCATCAAGGTATACGACGGTCTCATACACGGTCATGCCCCACAGGTGTAGTTTGGTGAACTGATCTAGAAAACGACGCTTCGTTCGGAGCTTGTTCAGGGAAGCAATGCGATCGACGACGCATCGTTTCCACCCAACCTCACTCAGAGACTTCCAGGTTTCATCACTCATGGGGTTCGAGCTCAGCTCCAAGACAATCATGTCGAAATTGTGCTCGGAAGTGTGATTTTGGACGGATCGACCCAGCTTGCGGGCTGCTGTGACGTACTCTTCACCCGAGGACAGCATGGTCCAGACAGAGAGCTTGTGCTCAGCTAGAAAGTCAGGATTCTGACATCCCATTTCGACAGTGGTGAGCTGATGACTATGAGTCTCTCCGAAGAAAAGGGAGAAGAAGAAGGCCTCGCCGATGACTAAGCGCACAGTTGCGGTCACGAGCACGGCCAGGCAAATTGCGGCCTTCGGGTGTCGCGGCTTCTTGAGCGTACGCTTAATCGACCCAAGTCGAAGTGATAGGGTAAGGTCCCCAGACTTCATTAGGATGTTCACGTCTTGGTAGCAAGTAGAGACGGGTACCGCCGGTATTTTCAATGCCGCATGGCCATCGTCGCATTGGCACGTCAGTTTTGAAAGTTTTGTTGATTGAGACTTGAGATTTTGAGATTTTCTCTTTTTTTTGGAGAGAATTCAAACAGAATGACTGTCGCATCGACGTCACATGCACTTAAGGTTTCTCAGCAACTGTCTAAAACCCACAATCAACACAAAAAAAGACAAAAGGTTCCAGTCGGTTACACCATCCCCACCACTGTACCAGGTACATGCACTATACTCGACGGGCATGTACTATACTCACTATGTCGTGGTAGTGGAGAGGAGTACGAGAGGATACAATGCGGATGTCTCGCTTCATTTCTTGTGAAAGTCCACCTATCATTGTTGTTTCTTTAAAATTTCTCCGTTGGGTCTCTTGCCGGAACGAAACTCTACACAGCCATCGTCAATCCTGCTATAGCGAATCATGAGACTGTCCAAGATGTAATTCTGATAGAACCGCCACGGTACGCGACGCCCCTGCTTCGGCATCAAGTGAATCGCCCGCTGAATGTAGCCCGAAGACAAGTCCATGAACGGCATTGTCTCCATGTTGGGATCCGGGACCCTGGGAACCGCCACACTGTAATCATGTTGTTCCATGTACGCTAGTAATCGACACACGTACTCACACACTAACTCAATCTTGAGTGTCCAAGAGGCGTTGGTATATCCCCTCGACATGGCCGTGTTTGGAATGTCGCTTATCAGCAAGCCTTTGTAGACAAACTTGTCGGCAAGGTCGACGGGCTTCCCATCCACCTCGATTGTCGATCCGCCACTGATTTCCACCTGAAGACCTGTCGCCGTGACAATGACATCAGCCTCCAGCATCTCGCCAGAATCAAGCAGAATCCCAGACTCGGTGAATCGATCGATATGATCCGTGACGATGGAAGCATCGCCACATCGGATGGCGTCAAAAAAGTCTCCATCCGGCGTGACACACAATCGTTGATCCCAAGGATCGTAGGGTGGGTCAAAATGCGTATTCACGTAGTCACTATCACAACGCAACAGCAATCGCGTAAAAAGTTTCAACGCGGTACGCACCACTCCAGGAACATGACGCGCGAGTTGGTACATGGACATGGTAAAGAGAATGTACGTCCACCGAATGATCCAGTGCGCTAGTTTCCGAGGAAGGCATACTCGAAGCAGGTCTGCTATCCTGTCTCGCGCTGGCAGTTTGGCAATGTACGTGGGAGTGCGCTGCAGCATGGTCACGTGGGAAGCCTTCTTCGAGAGCGACGGTACCAACGTGACGGCTGTGGCGCCGCTTCCAATGACGACGACTCGTTTGTTCTCGTAGTGGCAGTCCTCTTTTTCCCAAAGCTGCGGGTGCACAATCTGACCATTGAACTTGTCCATGTCCGCAAACGGAGGTGTGTATCCTCCCGAGTATCGGTAATATCCAGTACAGTTCCAGTTGAATTTCGTTGTCCAGATGACTTCTTCTTGAGTCACCGGGTTCCGAACTTGAACTGTCCAACATTCGTCTGTCGATGACCAGCGGAAGTTCAGTGCCCTCGAGTTACAGTGAATGTGTCTGTCCAGTTCGAATTCCGCTACAGTTTCGTGAAGATATTCCCGAATGGCAGTCCCATCGGCCATGACGTTGGACCCTTCCCAGGGCTTGAAGCTAAAACCCAAGGTGAAAAAATCAGAATCGGCGCGAACTCCAGGATACCGAAATAGATCCCACGTGCCTCCGATGCGAGGACGGCTTTCCAAAATGGCAAACGATTTTTCAGGACATTTCATCTTGAGATGGCATGCCGCAGCGATGCCAGACAGTCCGCACCCGACGATCAGCACGTCCACCGCGTTGCCCTTGGTTGAACCGCTCATTCTGATCTGCCGTCGAGCATCAAAAGGCATGGTCGTTCCATCGCTGTGAGGTCTGTGTCGTGTGTGTACCTGTGCGGTTGCAAGAGCAAGAAAAACGTGCGCTTGGAACGACACGCGCGAAATACAGCGGCTCACCAGCCAGCCATCACGTTTGGCTTCTATTATCCAAAGACAGCAAGCAGGGATAGTAGTAGCCCATCAGCAAGTATGCAGTTTGGAGATACTACTTGAGGTCGGCCCCTTCCAGCAGCTTAGTCTCCTCGGGCCCCGCTGATCACGTACTAGCTTGCTGCAAATCGAAAAGCCGCCTTTCGCTACACACCGCCCACTCTCGCTCCGATTTCCGCATACCGGTAAACACTGCTTACTAGTACGAGTCTACCAATCGACAAAGACAAAGGAGCAAGAACACAACATGGCCAGGGCGACGAGGTGGCAGTTGGCTTGTGAGGTGCTTACTATACCACGAGTAGTAGGAATGGTGGTGATGCAGGTGGATTCTAGTAGAGGATGCAAAGCCATTGAAGTACATTAGTTTAGGAGCAGCTCTAAAGATTCAGGGGGCGGAGACGACTGCTCTTGGAAGCTTCTCGTGAGCGTCGACGGTTTGCAATTGTATGTAGCGTCTTGTGACATCAACCTCATAGCTGGTTGGTTTCACTTCTCAATATCTCGATCGATACCCACTATAGCACCAATCATGAGCTTGCAGACACGACTCAATCAGCTTACTACAAAGTAGCTCCCAAAAGCATCCTGGCAAACTGCTCGTAGTCTACCTGCACATCCTGGTCCTCGACATCAATAATACTCTTTCGATCATCGCTGATCAAGTCTCGCACTCCATCGAGAACTTCATCGAGATCGCCAGCTCGAACGTACCCAGTGTTGTCTTTGTCAAGCTCTTGAAACGTTTCTGTGAATAGGGAATAAAACTCTGCCTCAGCCATGACTCCCATGAACTCATCCAGAGTAATCCGAACTCCAGTATCGAATCCTGGATTGTCCACGTTAGCCTTATTGATCATTTCCACCAGCTCTTCGTCGGTTCGTCCCTTGCGCGCACTCTCCATAAACCGTCGCATCTCCAATAGGCTGATCGTGCCTGTCCGATTGACATCTGCCATTTGAAAAACCTCCACGAAATCCTGTTGCTGACTCTTGGATAGCTTGGACACCAACAAGGACCGACGTGCAATCTCTCCCCTGTCGCCAAGGAGCGGCTCCGCACTCCTCACATACTCGAAACACTTGGCAGCTTGACGGATCTGTTTGAACCTCACAAGCAACTCCAGTATACTTTCATCCTTTTGGGTTACAGGATGTGTGACTGTATAGTCTTCTGGCAGTACATATCGCTCCGTCAGTTGCTCTACCATGGCACGAGACGCGCGCCGCTTCTTGCTCAATATCGAGCTCTCTGGAATATCTTCCGCATTAAAGACAAAGCATCGAGTCTTTTCCAGCGCTCTTACCGACGCCGCATACGGCTCTCCCGTCGTCAATGCCCGCTCGCCAAAGTAGTCAAATTTCGTCAGTTGATTTACAACCGCACCCAGATACGTGGGTGGCGTGGATATGGGATCTTCAAAGCGACTCTTGATGCTCATTTCGGAAATTCCGCTCTTGATGACAAAGAAGGACGTGGGTGGTTTCAATTGTCGCATAATGACATCACCAGCATTGAAGGTGAGGAGTCGTGCCTTGGCCAAGAGGTTGTAGAATTCGTCGTCCGTGAGATCCTGAAAGAAGGGCATGCCATCGCGCAGGTAGTCAATATGTTCGTCCGCGACAAGCTCACTGGCCAGGAGCACCTCTCGCACGACACGAGGCCCGTCCAACGGCACTTCGGTCGTCACGCTTTCTATCAATTGCAAGGTTTCCATATCAACACGTTTACTGACAAACTGAGAGAGTTTCTGTTTGAGAGTGGGAATATTGGCCGGTCCACAAGAAAAGTTCTCCACAAGTCCATTACCATCGTAGAAATGTACCGTCGGCAGTGACAAGACTCCGAGTCTTCGAAAGAAGGGTTTGTTGGTGGGACTTGCTGTAAACTCGGCCCATACAATGGGGAGATTGACTAATTTCTTGTCGTTCCGTACTTGCAGAAACTTGGGCTCGATCGCCTTGCAAGCCGGACAGTAGGGAGCCTTGAACTTGATGACGACGAGCTTATCCGAGTTGGCCTTTAAGAATGCCTTGTGCTGCTCTTTCGATTCAATCTGATAGAAGCCTTGTCTGGACTGGGCTGGCATGTTGTTGTTGGTAGCGGCAGTAGAAGTAGTAGCAGGAGTAGTCCCGTCCAGTCCATCAAGAGCCCGTTCGAGTCGACTTCGACTTGTAGAGGATGCTCCTATGGCGGCGGAGGGTGTAGAGCTCTGATGTGGTTCGGTGAATTAGAGTCACTACTACTTCTACTACTATACCTTCTCGTCAGTCTGACTCTTCTTTGTCGAGGACAATTCCAGGCCGCCGTTGCTGTCACGCAAAAGAACAGAAACATCATCCGGGCGCCGCCGGCTACCTCGTTTCTTTGGTGCATAATGATGGTCTCGTTGCAGTCAAAGCAAAAGCAAGGAGGAGGATACAAAGAGGACGAGTGCTGCTTGCGATGACTTGACTCAGTAAACTACCTCGTCTGCCCCGGATCAGTGCAGCATCGACATCGCATCACATCGCCGCTGTGTGTGTGCTCATTGTCGATGTTGATGTTGAGTTTGAAGTTTTGATTTTTGGATTTTTCGCGCGGTTTGGAAGGTGCGTGACGTCGGTCGCTCAGCTCGAGCTCTGGAGCACGGTAAAGCTGAAAACCTGAACGAAACAAAAAAGTAATCTAAACCCAAATTCCAAAATTCGTCTTTACATCACCATGAGAAGCATCGTCGCTAGACCCTCTACGTTCTTGTCCGCTGTTCTACTCTCTGCCGGTAGCGGTATAGTACAGGTACTACTAGCGTCATGTCGCTCTCCTGTCGAGGCGTTCAGTATTGATAGTGTCATAAAGAAGCGAGGGCGCTGGTCCGCCATCCGCCATCCGCATTCTGACACCGGTGATGTCATGTTCGCTCCTTCGCATCATTCCTCCTCCTCCTCGGCTCGCTCCATGAATCTCTTCGACTCCGTATCTAAATTTCTTCAGGAACGAGAGGGAGACTTCGTCAAGCTGGAGAGCGACGATATTGCCTTTGGTCCGGGGCCGCTCGTTTTGCTCTACAATGTGCCGTTAGGAATCCAAGACGACGAATTTTACGACATGCTGAGCGACGGTGCGCCGCAAGCGATGGAAGAGGGGGTCGTATTGGATCATGTGGGAAAGGATATCATGGATCTGTCGGTCCGTGATGCATTGGAAAGGGTCATGTCGGACGACTATGAACCTGCCTCCCGTGACGATCTTATTGCTCATGATGGCAAAGGCGTACCCGTGTTGTTCTTTAGTGGTTTGTCAAACAAAGAAATGATGGCAACCTATAGAATCATGGGCGAACAGATTTATCAGCAATGGGGTGGCACCCTCACTCCAGCTTGTGCCAAGGCTGTGCCGAATGCGATGGATAAGCCGCTGGGACAGGTCCTAGACGAGATTTCCGGTGATCACGTCCATGCCATGTCGGCAGAAGAAACGGAAGATACGAGAATGTAGTCGATCTTCACGAGGTGGAGTCTGTGCTACAGCTTTTTCAATAGTTCTACAAACTAGATGAAAGGAATGCAACTACTAAGTGTTTTAAGCTACTACTGATGATGAGACTTGCACATTATGGTGAAAGCGCCTGAGGCGCCCTTTCCGAAGTGTTTGGCTGATCTAGGTCACCTTGGTCGTGCCGAGTTGTAGGTTGTCATATCGCGTGGCGCCTTCTTCTTCGTTGGTTTGGTGGGTTATAGTATTGTTAGTCAATGTAGAGTGTGAAATTCTGTACATACAATAGCTCTTGTTCTAGCAACTATACGAGGAGTCCAAGGTTGCCTTTTGGGATTCTTCATTTTCACTCCGTTTGCTGCCGTGATCATTGGAGTCCTCCTTATTGGACGGTATCTTCGCTTTGCTCTTTTTCTTGAACAGGCCGCCAAACGATAGTCTTCGTCCCATCGATTTACGGCGAGAGTCCCCTGCTGCTGCTTCAACACCAGAGTCCGATGACCCAGCAACGTCTACAAATCCGTCCTCGCTGGATTCCTGTTCATCGGCATTCGCGCCACCACTGCGGCGACCTGGAATACGAGGTGGACGCTGCTGCCTTTCGTCCTGTGACGGACTTGAATGAACTGCCAGCGGCGATGTAGCTGTACTGCTCGCTGTTGTGGCCATGGAAACATTGGCCCGACTACTATCTTCCTCAGCAGTAGGTTCCGGGGATACAATGAGATTGTCACTGGCAATACTTTCATCATTTGTGGGAGGACCCGCACCAACAATACTGCTTCGAAACTCTCTTGGCGTATTCACAATGAAATCACGTAGTCTACCGAATCCTTTCCGTTGCTTCTCCTCGTTCAACTCGTACAGAGTTCGTCCAATTACAGTATGAGCCGCCTCTCCGGATAGCTCCCGTTCGTCACGCTTGTAGCCCCAGCACCACAAGTGTCCGGGTCCGGCGGCAAACTCCTCCGACGTGATATCCTGACGTTAATGCATCAACACGACGAGGCAACCATACATCGTGCTTGCAGTCAAATGATTGCGCTTCCAAAGTACGCTTTCCACCCAATAAGGGCGACGACGACGACGAAGGACCGTCTTGTTTTTGTTGCTGTTGTTGTTGCTGATGATGTTGCTCGAGTGGATCAATCATAGGGAGATTGGGAGGTGTGGGTAATCCCAAGACACCCGTGTCGTTGCCTCCCCATGCATACACGTGACCCGCGGAACTGACTGCAACTGAGTAGTTGCCCGTAGCCTGAATAGAAATGACGCGAGGAACCATGGAGAGGGGATGTGCTGCACTGTTTTTTGCTGTTGCTTGCTCGGGCTTCCGGCATTCCGCTCCTGCAGCAATGGCGACAAAGTCCAAATCTCCAACAAGCTTGGGCCGACTCCTCGGCCAAACTGTACTACCTGCTACCACACCCAGTTGCCCATCCATCCCACATCCCCACGAAAAGACTCTTCCACCACCCGTCAAGGCGAGTGTGTGCAAATCCCCCGCCGCCACTTGCGCAATGACGACTCGTTGTAACGACTCGACCAACCGAACATGGCGGCGGCGACTCCGTTCTCTCCGCGAGGACGATGATGGATGTCCAGCTTGACCATAGAGGTTCGATCCCCACGTATAGACTCGTCCTGTTTGTCGTTCCAGTCCAACGGAATGAAATCTACCGCATGCCACTTGAGAAAATAAGACCTTCGTATCCACGGGTGTCGGCACAACCAAGGTCGGCAGTGCCTTGCCGCTACCACTGCTCATGGCACTACAGCACTGCCCATGACGATTGCTCCCCCACATCCAACACGCTCCATTCTGTGCAATCGCTGCCGCATGCCATGTGCCGGCCGCAATGCTCGCAACGCGCATGCCCAGCACGCGTGGCAATAAATGTGGAATCAACTGAGGCTGTTCCAGGTCACTAACCTTCGGACCATGTCCTAGCTGTCCAAAGTGTCCTGCTCCCCAGCTCACCACGCCGACGCCGCCCTCCAAGAGGGCAAGACAAAAGTGTCGTCCGGCTGCAAGTTGTATGCAGTGAAGCGGCAACTGGATTTCAACTCGTGTTGGTGATGGATACAGACGACCGTGTAGAGTACCAACTTGATGTATTTCTCCTGACGATGTGCGAAAAACGGACGATGTGGCAGTACAAACGACTTGTTCCAAGGTTGTGTTTGACTCGTAAGAAGCTTTGGTTCTGCCGTTCCAGAAAGGACGCAATCGTCGTGCGTGCACTCTTGGTGGAGATACCGGTTGGGCGGCGGTAGTGGCATGAGCCGGCTCATGATGGCTTGAGGAGCCATCTGTCGCCGCGGGACTCTCGCTAGTACTGTCTGAAGTCAGTTCTTGCTCCTGTTTTTGGTGAGTGTCGTCAAAGTTCGGTCCCTCCTCTAGACACACGACTGTTCCGTTCTCAGCGAGAGCTGCTTAGTAAACGACGACGACAACGACGCCGCTTTCGGACGCTCGTGTTGCAGCACAATGGCATCTGCGGAATTCGAATCACCCAGCGCGTAGAAGAAATTGGACCCAAAGCCAATCAGCTCTTGCGGCTGCTCCTCTTTTCGTGGCATGAGAACAGCACGAGTAGCAGGCAGCGACTAGAATAATGAAATGAAAAAATCTGAATTGTTGATTTCGAAATTTGAAACTTGAGAACGAATGGCTCTCTGACTAGCTGAAATGGAAGTATTCCGCTTCTCCAGCTCTACTTCGAGCTTCTCAATTCCAATTCTTTCACGATCTCCCGGTGGGGGACGAGACGGAAGATTGTTGCTGTCGCAAGAAGTTTGCTCGTGGTTCGTGGGTGTGCATAGGTTCACGAACAAGCACGCCTGTGTGAGAGTGGAGTGAGATGATGTTGGTCGTGTGTGTGTGGCTGTGGCAGGCGGACACGGGCGCGAGAGAGCTGCAAAGCGGGGCATGGCCAGACGTCGACGGGTTCAACAGTGACCGCTGGTTACGATGCGAGTATAGTGTGGAAGACGATGAGTCATAGTCCCTCTAGGTTCACGGTAGTCTATCTGTGGCATTCCGCACTATGATACCCATATGCAGTCCATGCGAGTTGAAGATTGAACTGAAGTTATAAACTAGCAAAACCATAGAGATTGGACTCGCACATAGAATGAATGAATCGACTGAGTCACCAACAGACTGCTCCCTATTGGAGTGGAGATTAGAGCTACGAACTAACTCCAAACCTACGGCGAGCGACCAGCCGAGAGAGGAACAGGACTTCAGTTCTCACATGGAATTCCCTGACATAGATTTCGACTCTACTCTGGACAAGCAAAGCACACCTGCAAAGCTCATTATACGTGTTGCCTCTAAAGAGTCAAAGAATACAAGGAGCGCTCAGACTACACAATGGCAGGAGCACCCGACGAGAGGCCACTGTTGGTGCAGCACTGGTAGGGGTACTCATCTTCGTCGTGCGTGTGGCGGGCCAACTGGCAGGCCGTGCAGCAGCTGCAAAAGAAGACACAGCAAAAGTCTTCCATGCCGCCTTCGCAACAGGTGCAGTAGTTGGCGGGGATGTCGTAGTTGCGGCGGAAGGATCCACGCATGCGAGTGCCAATGATGAGCTGGTAGATGATCCAGATGATGGCAATGGGGACGAACCACCATCCGATAATCAAGAAGACAATAAAGGAGATGGCAACAATGTTGAAGGTGGTTTCGGCGACTTCCTTGGTATCCTTTTTGCCGCACCAGTCCAAGCTCAAGCGCGTCATGATCTGGGCCTCCAC